>JAHSVC010000059.1:11250371-11275371 GCA_021397845.1 Areca catechu
GGACCCGTGTCTCGACGCGCACGGCACGGGCACCCACCCGGAGCATTGGTTTCATCCAATGCGGCGAACCTGGCGCTCGGGAGGGGCATCCGACCAAAGGCGGGGAGTGGCCGGGGAGAGCGCGCCGTCTCCGGTCCGGTGGCTGGGCCCTGCGATCCGACGGCTCCGATGCGACGCCCGGTGCCTTCCGCAACCGTCGCTCGGGCATGCATCCGACCCCCGCAGCTGGAGCCGCCGAGCAGGCAATCCACCGCACCGGCACCCGCGCTCAAGCCGGGACCTGCACGGCAGTGCCGGGCGGACGGTGGCGCCGCCGACACGGCACACGCGCGGGGACGGGGCCATCGAGGTCGACGCCGCCGTGCCCGCCCAGGCGGATGCCCGAGCGGTACGGGCAACGCTCCGTTCCACGGGCAGGGGCACGGCGACGGTGCGCACGATCGGGGACCCGGGGCGCGCCCATCCGCCTCTGGGGCAACGGTCCCGGCGAACGTCCGCCGTGGCGCCCTCGCAGGTTGAACGGCCGTGCCTTCCACTCGCCGCTCGGCACGGGCGAGCCATTCCGCCACGCCACGACGAGGGGCCTCCGCGCACCGCCACGGTCGGTGCGATGGCATCCCGCACGTGCCCGCTCGCGGGTCGTCGCTTCGCCGCCGCCCCGTCGGCGGTGGTCGATAGGAAAATAAGAAATCCCACGGAAACAAATAAATCATAGGAAAATATCTAAAATGTTTTAATTATATTGTTTCAGAAAAACAAAAATCACCGAATTTGGAGTTACCTGTAGTGAGAAATAATTCCTGCAACAGGGCAATACGGGCTAAAAACAGAGCACTTCCCCGTTTACAATTCATGCTACGAAGTTATAACCCAACGGACCCCCTACACGCCCTAGGAACACCCCGTGGAATGGGAAGAGGAGGTTTGCACCTCGCTTCATTCCAGGACCGGACGTCCTGGGGAGTCTACTTCGAGCAGACAAAGTAAAAAAGAGAGAGACTCAAACAAGCAATCAGAACAAAAACCCTAGACAGGGCTCTGATACCAAAAATGATGCAGAACGGAAGCTCTGATACCAAAAATGATGCAGAACAAAGAACAAAGAAGCGTATGCGGAAGTAAATTTAGGATAATTTCTTTTTTTTTTTATATATATTCAGAAATTGGCTTTGACTCAAGTAAAGTAAACTAAGTTGAAGGAAACTAGGTAAGGATTGAAAGCACAATTTAGAAGACACTAAATTATCAGAGTAGTTCAGAAGTAACGGATAGCTGGGGGGTTGAGAAACTCCCAGACCTAGGGTTTCACTCTGAACTTTCAACAGAACAGAAATAGAGAGGAGAGATGGTTTACTAACCAGACAGTGATCTTCTCAGGATTTTGGTGGAAGAACTCTCTCGAGCAGATTGTTGGATCCTCGGATTCGGCTATCTTCGCAATGGATCCTCCAATACTGGTATGTGGTTTGGTCAGCTTCTCCTGGACACAAGATCTGGGAAGAAGAGGAACAAGTAATGGAATTCAGATACTCAAGAAAAGATTTACCAGGTTGAAGAACTTGAAAGCTGAAGTTGCTGAAATCAGGATTCTCCTGGAGGCCGATCTGACTTCCTCCTAGAATTGCTGTAGACCTGAAGTATCTGGACTGGAGCTGGATGCTGGTGGTCGGCCTAGACTTGGAGAGGGTGGCCGTGAGAAGTGGGATAGGCTAGGGTTGGTGGAAAGAGAAGGGTGAGGCTTGGCTGCTAGGGTTTGGGAGTGGAGTGGCTACCTAGGGTTTGGGGTTGGGGAGATCTCACACATCTCAAGGTTCCTGGGGAACCCGGATTTACTCCCTCACGGAGCTCAACACCTGGATGCAAGTGCGGAGAGAGAAAACACAAAGTTTGCTCACAAAAAAAATTTGGTTTCATTCATCTAATTAAATTCAAGAGTTACATAGAGTTGAATATATAGACATAACAAAGAAATAAAATTTTATACATTTCCCATGTGGGACTAATAGGACTAACCCACCTTTAGCATCAAATTCTCTTCCCAAGACTCCTTCCATGTGGGCAGCCCAAAAACTCCAAGAAAACTTGAAAATCAGCTCCAAATGGCAGGTTATGGGGGTGTCTCCTAGTATCTCTCATGAATCAAGGATTTTTCCTTCATGGGTTGGCTCTTTTGGACACCTCCTAGTCTTGCTCCACAAGTTTAGGCTTCTTCCTTTCATGGCTTGGCACTTTTGAGAACTTTTGGATGCCTCCTTGATTTTCTCCCCAAGACATGCTCTCTTCCCTTTTATACTTGGATTTTTATGGAACATTGTGGGGCACCTCCTTGATCCTCTCTTCAAGAAAAATTCTTGCCATCCTGGCTTGGGTTTATCTGGAAAGAAATTGGCTCCTCCTGGATTGAGGTATCTTGATGGATTTCTCCCCCAAGTGGGCAAGAAAAAAAAGAACCTGCTTACTTGAGGCGTGGGGACCAAGGTACACTGGATGGAGATGTTGGCAGGGAGTGTGGCAACCCACTTGTAGCTGGAAATGTGGTACCCTATGGCAAAGGGAATGACACCTACCTGGGCCTTGGACTTCGACTGAGTCAACATGACCCAACAAAAATTGAAATGACCAAATTACAGACTCAAAATTGAGTTGATCAGGTCAGCCCTTATTAAAAAATCCTAATCTTTGGGCAAGGTCAATCAGAGATCCAGATGGAGCCCTGAAGTCTTCTTCTGAGTCTGGTGCCCGCACCAATTCTCCCGGGGTGGGAGGAACTCGACCTTGTCGAGTAAGGCTCAAGTTGGCTCTGGTATCTCTCCAAGAGGTCTGTATCCAAATCTTGTAGTTCTTCTCGGGAGATCCAAGAGTCATCAGAGTCTGGCCTTCCTTGCCAGCGGACAGGTATCTTGGTATCCTCGATTACGAGTAGAGATAACCTGATCATCCAGGATCTTTTCAATCTGCTCTTTCCTCAAAGGCCAGTTTGTTGGTGGACAACACAGGGTTGGGTTCACTCTCAAGAGCAGGATTAGGTTCAAAAGGCTCACTGGGAATCACAGCTGGCTCTCTATACTCTACTAGGTCTGTAATGTTGAAAGTGGAGCTAATGCCTAGTTCTGGAGGCAACTCGAGCACATAGGCATTGGATCCTACTCTCTTCACCACCCTAAATGGTCCAGCTCCTCTAGCATGTAACTTTCTAATGGTTCCAGGAGGAAACCGTTCAGGCCTTAACCTAATCATTACATAGTCTCCCTCAACAAAAGTTTTGACTCGTCTTGAGAATCAGCCAACTTCTTATAAGTTCATTACTTAAATTTATTTTGGCATGAATTTCTTTATGCAAGTCTTTTACATGCTATGCAAGTGCATCAAGAGACTTGTGTGTGTGGGCTATAGTGAAATCAGATCAAGTGGTGTGTGAGGCTTGTATCCATGAACAATTTCAAAGGGACTCTAGCCTATAGACCTATTGATCGAAACATTGAATGCAATTTCAGCCCTGGACAAAAATACAAATCCCAATTCCTAGTGCTCTCAATCAAACCAAAATCTGAGACAATGTCCTAAACTCGACTGACGATGCATTCCTAAAGAATGGACTTTATTCAAAGGAACCCTAGGTCTAAACCTAACAAACTACGGCTCTCTAGGTTTGACCTTGGGTCGGAGGATGGCATGTAGAGCATGAAAACTTATCATGGGTGCCTAGTAGGTGCCATAAGGTCTTCCAGAAGTAGGTGGCAAACCTAATAGGTTCTGACACGTGGTTCACTCTAAAGACTTCGACAAAGTATACTTGGATGGTGTAAGAAGCATTGGAAGTCCTAAAGAAAGGGAGGAAATATGAGGTGGAGTCTTGAATTACCTGCTGATTAAAGGTGGTGACTGAAGGTTTGAATGGTGATCTATGAGTGTCAACTGGTCATCCTTACGAAAGGAAAAGTTGCTATTCCAGGAATGGATCAAGAGAGGTTCGGGGGAGTAGCCTAGGACATGTGATTGCAATAGTAAAGGTTTGTTCTCTCAGCAAACAATGATCCACTTTCTCAAGAAATGGATTAAAGAATGATTCATGGAAAGGCCTATGGATGATGACCTCAAGACTTGAAATTTGACCTATGGGTGCGGAAAGGTATACTCTATAGAAGGGTAGGTCAGTCATGCAAAGGAAGGGGTCTGGGGTCATAAGGAGGACTTCTACAGGACTGGGAGAATCAATCCGCTCAAGACAAGGATGTTCAACTGAGATTACGGGAGAGACCTTAGTGGCTGGGCATGGGACAAGGTCCAATTGTAAGAGGCTTGATTCAGTCATCCTAAGGAGAGGATCTACCATAGGGTGGGCAAACTTAAACAGTTCAGTGCAAAGATCTTCAATTGGTACTTGGGGAATGACTGTCATTAGAGGGTACGAACTGATAGCTCGGGCTAACACTATGAGTTCTTCCTGGGGGTATTTGACTAAAGGAACCTGATTCTCACAAAATCTCTTGAATTTTGAACTAGTCCTATCAGTTGGTTCTTTCCAAGGTCTCCTCAGGTAAGGAACAAATAGTATCAATGTCACATTCTTCAAGTTCTTCCCCCTCACATCATCAACTAGACTCAAGCTAGCATCATATACTTCCTCGATGCCATCTTCAATGGGTTTCGGGTCAGTGGTAATCGGGTCAACTGATTCTAGGCTTGTCATACCTAACCGTTCTTCCTCATTGGTAGGCTTGGGTTCTCCCTCATTAATGTCATCCTTAGGATTCTTACCACTTAGCTGTGCACAAGCCAGTCCTATGCATGGGCACTGACTAGATTTATGGCCTCTTTCTCCACAAAACAACATTCTTGAGATATAGGACCTGGGTCACACTGGGTTTCAAGCTAGTAGAGACCTTACTTAGGCATGGGTGTGGATCTAAATGGTTTGATCTAGAAGACTGGGTTGTTGAGTGACTGGTCTAGAATATGTAAGGTAGAATTGCGCATCAAGGACATATAGTATGAGTCCATCACTACAGATAATCATATGGATCTAGGGCTATTAATTTACTAAAGGCCAATTTGTGAGTTCTACGGCTGACTCGATCCCTAAGTCTGGTAGGCTTTTTCTCACGGTATAAGGTCCTGGTTCGGCATGAGTTGGCATTTAATTTATCAAGGTCCAATTTGATGTATACGTTTCTCAAGTCTTGAACCCGATCCTAACTGGGAAAAAGCCTCATCATGTCCTGACTCAATTTGGTCATACTTTCGGTAAGATTTAAAACCATGGCCTCTAAATCTGGTTGGGTTTGACTAGGTTGGTAGGGTACTCCATTCCGGGTAGACATGATGATGCAAGCAACCACACAGAATGAGACTCAACTGAAACGACTACGGGCTAACTAGACCTAGAGCCCAAACTAGATGCCCAATCAGAGTGGCAAGCTAGCCTGTAGTAACTCAGGACTCAGCCAGGCAGGTGTAAGGGGAGTGTTAGGTCTGAATGCCAATCCTAGACACCAATCAGAGATTGGCCAGGTAGGTGGACCAGCACACAAGCCCTTCGGGATGGAATCCCTGAACCACCATTCTAGACACTGAGTACAAAGCACACACAGAGTAACCAGACAAACTGACTCAACACTAGCCTTGACCCGACTTGTTGAGGTCCCTCCCTAGCCCACTAGGGCAAATTAGGTCTAATCAATTTTTAGATTAAAGGCTTAGGTTCGAATGAAGTGGGTGGGGTTTGGGCTAAGGAAGGGTTTCAAACACTCCCTTATCTTAGATGCTCAAATACCCTTAAGATGAATTAAGAGATGAACACTCAAAAATAATTGGATTGAATAACATAAAAATAGAGTTGCAGAATTATAATTCTAAGAAATCCCACGGAAACCAATAAATCATAGGAAATTATCTAATATAGTTCTAATTATATTGGTCCACAAAACAAAATCACTAAATTTGGAGTTACTGTATGGAAAATAATTCCTGCAACAGGGTATTACGGGCTAAAAAACAGAGCTTCCCCGTTTACAATTCTGCTACGAAGTTATAACCCAACGGATCCCCTACACGCCCTAGGAACACCCCGTGGAATGGGAAGAGGAGGTTTGCACCTCGCTTCGTCCTAGGACCGGACGTCCTGGGGAGTCTACTTCGAGAGACAAAGTAAAAAGAGAGAGACTCAAACAAGCAATCAGAACAGAAAACCCTAGACAGGGCTCTGATACCAAAAATGATGCAGAACGGAAGCTCTGATACCAAAAATGATGCAGAACAAAGAACAAAGAAGCGTATGCGGAAGTAAATTAGGATTAATTTCTTTTTTTTTTTTATATATTTCAGAAATTGGCTTTGACTCAAAGTAAAGCTAAACTAAGTTGAAGAAAACTAGGTAAGGATTGAAAGCACAATTTAGAAGACTAAATTATCAGAGTAGTTCAGAAGTAACGGATCGCTGGGGGTTGAGAAACTCCCAGACCTAGGGTTTCGCTCTGAACTTTCAACAGAACAGAAATAGAGAGGAGAGATGTTTACTAACCAGACAGTGATCTTCTCAGGATTTGGTGGAAGAAACTCTCGAGCAGATTGTTGATCCTCGGATTCGGCTATCTTCGCAATGGATCCTCCAATACTGGTATGTGGTTTGGTGGCTTCTCCTGGACTCAAGATCTGGGAAGAAGAGGAACAAGTAATGGAATTCAGATACTCAAGAAATGATTTACCAGGTTGAAAGAACTTGAAAGCTGAAGTTGCTGAAATTAGGATTCTCCTGGAGGCGATCTGACTTCCTCTTAGAATTGCTGTAGAGACTGAAGTATCTGGACTGGAGCTGGATGCTGGTGGTCGGCCTGGACTTGGAGAGGGTGGCGCCGTGAGAAGTGGGATAGGCTAGGCTTGGTGGAAAGAGAAGGGTGATGGCGGCTAGGGTTTGGGAGTGGAGTGGCTAACGTAGGGTTTGGGGTTTTGGAGATCTCACACCTCCTCAAGGTTCCTGGGGAACCCGGATTTACTCCCTCACGGAGCTCAACACCTGGATGCAAGTGCGGAAGAGAGAAAACACAAAGTTTGCTCACAAAAAAATTTTGGTTTCATTCATCTAATTAAATTCAAGAGTTACATAGAGTTGAATATATAGACATAACAAAGAAATAAAATTTTATACATTTCCATGTGGGACTAATAGGACTAACCCACACTTTAGGCATCAAATTCTCTTCCCAAGACTCCTTCCATGAGTGGGCAGCCCAAAAACTCCAAGAAAACTTGAAAATCAGCTCCAAATGGCAGGTTATGGGGGTGTCTCCTAGTATCTCTCCATGAATCAAGGATTTTCCTTCATGGTTTGGCTCTTTTGGACACCTCCTAGTCTTGCTCCACAAGTTTAGGCTTCTTCCTTTCATGGCTTTGGCACTTTTGAAAACTTTTGGATGCCTCCTTGATTTTCTCCCCAAGACATGTCTCTTCCTTTTATAACTTGGATTTTTATGGAACATTGTGGGGCACCTCCTTGATCCTCTCTTCAAGAAAAATTCTTGCCATCCTGGCTTGGGTTTATCTGGAAAGAAGTTGGCTCCTCCTTGGATTGAGGTATCTTGATGGATTTCTCCCCCAAGTGGTGCAAGAAAAAAAGAACCTGCTTACTTGAGGCGTGGGGACCAAGGTACACTGGATGGAGATGTGGCAGGGAGTGTGGCACCCACTTGTAGCTGGAAAATGTGGTGCCCTATGGCAAAGGGAATGACACCTACCTGGGCCTTGGACTTCGACTGAGTCAACATGACCCACAAAATTACAGACTCAAAATTGAGTTGATCAGGTCAACCCTTATTAGAAAATCCTAATTCTTCGGGCAAGGTCAATCAGAGATCCAGATGGAGCCCTGAAGTCTTCTTCTGAGTCTGGTGCCGCACCAATTCTCCGGGGTGGGAGGAACTCGACCTTGTCGAGTAAGGCTCAAGTTGGCTCTGGTATCTCTCCAAGAGGTCTGTATCCAAATCTTGTAGTTCTTCTCGGGAGATCCAAGAGTCATCAGAGTCTGGCCTTCCTTGCCAGCGGACCAGGTATCTTTGGTATCCTCGATTACGAGTAGAGATAACCTGATCATCCAGGATCTTTTCAATCTGCTCTTTCCTCACAGGCCATTTGTTGGTGGACACACAGGGTTGGGTTCACTCTCAAGAGCAGGATTAGGTTCAAAAGCCTCACTGGGAATCACAGCTGGCTCTCTATACTCTACTAGGTCTGTAATGTTGAAAGTGGAGCTAATGCCTAGTTCTGGAGGCAACTCGAGCACATAGGCATTGGATCCTACTCTCTTCACCACTCTAAATGGTCCAGCTCCTCTAGCATGTAACTTTCTAACGGTTCCAGGAGGAAACCGTTCAGGCCTTAACCTAATCATTACATAGTCTCCCTCAACAAAAGTTTTGACTCGTCTTTGAGAATCAGCCAACTTCTTATAAGTTTCATTACTTAAATTTATTTTGGCATGAATTTCTTTATGCAAGTCTTTACATGCTATGCAAGTGCATCAAGAGACTTGTGTGTGTGGGCTAGTAGTGAAATCAGATCAAGTGGTGTGTGAGGCTTGTATCCATGAACAATTTCAAAGGGACTCTAGCCTATAGACCTATTGATCGAAACATTGAATGCAATTTCAGCCCTGGACAAAATACAAATCCCAATTCCTAGTGCTCTCAATCAAACAAAATCTGAGACAATGTCCTAAACTCGACTGACGATGCATTCCTAAAGAATGGACTTTATTCAAAGGAACCCTAGGTCTAAACCTAACAAACTACGGCTCTCTAGGTTTGACCTTGGGTCGGAGGATGGCATGTAGAGCATGAAAACTTATCATGGGTGCCTAGTAGGTGCCATAAGGTCTTCCAGAAGTAGGTGGCAAACCTAATAGGTTCTGACACGTGGTTCACTCTAAAGACTTCGACAAAGTATACTTGGATGGTGTAAGAAGCATTGGAAGTCCTAAAGAAAGGGAGGAAATATGAGGTGGAGTCTTGAATTACCTGCTGATTAAAGGTGGTGACCTGAAGGTTTGAATGGTGATCTATGAGTGTCAACTGGTCATCCTTACGAAAGGAAAAGTTTGCTATTCCTAGGAATGGATCAAGAGATGGTTCGGGGAGTAGCCTAGGACATGTGATTGCAATAGTTAAGGTTTGTTCTCTAAGCAAACAATGATCCACTTTCTCAAGAAATGGATTAAAGAATGATTCATGGAAAGGCCTATGGATGATGACCTCAAGACTTGAAATTTGACCTATGGGTGAGGAAAGGTATACTCTATAGAAGGGTAGGTCAGTCATGCGAAGGAAGGGGTCTGGGGTCATAAGGAGGACTTCTACAGGACTGGGAGAATCAATCCGCTCAAGACAAGGATGTTCAACTGAGATTACGGGAGAGACCTTAGTGGCTGGGCATGGGACAAGGTCCAATTGTAAGAGGCTTGATTCAGTCATCCTAAGGAGAGGATCTACCATAGGGTGGGCAAACTTAAACAGTTCAGTGCAAAGATCTTCAATTGGTACTTGGGGAATGACTATCATTAGAGGGTACGAACTGATAGCTCGGGCTAACACTATGAGTTCTTCCTGGGGGTATTTGACTAAAGGAACCTGATTCTCACAAATCTCTTGAATTTCTGAACTATGTCCTATCAGTTGGTTTCTTTCCAAGGTCTCCTCAGGTAAGGAACCAATAGTATCAATGTCACATTCTTCAAGTTCTTCCCCCTCACATTCATCAACTAGACTCAAGCTAGCATCATATACTTCCTCGATGCCATCTTCAATGGGTTTCGGGTCAGTGGTAATCGGGTCAACTGATTCTAGGCTTGTCATACCTAACCGTTCTTCCTCATTGGTAGGCTTGGGTTCTCCCTCATTAATGTCATCCTTAGGATTCTTACCACTTAGCTGTGCACAAGCCAGTCCTATGCATGGGCACTGACTAGATTTATGGCCTCTTTCTCCACAAAACAAACATTCTTGAGATATAGGAACCTGGGTCACACTGGGTTTCAAGCTAGTAGAGACCTTACTTGGGCATGGGTGTGGATCTAAATGGTTTGATCTAGAAGACTTGGGTTGTTGAGTGACTGGTCTAGAATATTGTAAGGACCTCTCATAGACACGATCCACACTATAGATATCATGGTTAGGCTTCCTAAGGTTATGCTCGGGATCACGGTATAAGGTCCTCCTAGGTTCCTGGCATGGGTGAGGTTGGGGCCTATTAAATTTTGGATCAGAGGTCCAATTTTGATGTCTACGTTTCTCAAGTACTTGGACTCGATCCCTAAACTGGGAAAAACCCTCATTCATGTCCTGACTCAATTTGGTCATACTTTCGGTAAGATTTCTAACCATGGCCTCTAAATCTGGTTGGGTTTGACTAGGTTGGTAGGGTACTCCATTCCGGGTAGACATGATGATGCAAGCAAGCACACAGAATGAGACTCAACTGAAACGACTACGGGCTAACTAGACCTAGAGCCCAAACTAGATGCCCAATCAGAGTGGCAAGCTAGCCTGTAGTAACTCAGGACTCAGCCAGGCAGGTGTAAGGGGAGTGTTAGGTCCCTGAATGCCAATCCTAGACACCAATCAGAGATTGGCCAGGTAGGGGACCAGCACACAAGCCCTTCGGGATGGAATCCCTAAACCACCATTCTAGACACTGAGTACAAAGCACACACAGAGTAACCAGACAAACTGACTCAACACTAGCCTTGACCCGACTTGTTGATGTCCCTAGCCCACTAGGGCAAATTAGGTCTAATCAATTTTTAGATTAAAGGCTTAGGTTCGAATGAGTGGGTGGTGGTTTTGGGCTAAGAAGAGGTTATCAACTCCTCCCCTTATCTTAGATGCTCAAATGCCCTTAAGATGAATTAAGAGATGAACACTCAAAAATAATTGGATTGCAGAACATAAAAATAGAGTTGCAGTAATTTAATTTTAAGAAATCCCACGGAAACCAATAAATCATAGGAAAATTATCTAATATAGTTCTAATTATATTGGTTTCAGAAAAACAAAAATCACTGAATTTGGAGTTACCTGTTGTGAGAAATAATTCCTGCAACAGGGTAATTACGGGCTAAAAACAGAGCACTTCCCCGTTTACAATTCCTGCTACGAAGTTATAACCCAACGGATCCCCTACACGCCCTAGGAACACCCCGTGGCATGGGAAGAGGAGGTTTGCACCTCGCTTCGTTCCTAGGACCGGACGTCCTGGGGAGTCTACTTCGAGCAGACAAAGTAAAAAGAGAGAGACTCAAACAAGCAATCAGAACAGAAACCCTAGACAGGGCTCTGATACCAAAAATGATGCAGAACGGAAGCTCTGATACCAAAAATGATGCAGAACAAAGAACAAAGAAGCGTATGCGGAAGTAAATTTAGGATTAATTTCTTTTTTTTTTTTTTTATATTTCAGAAATTGGCTTTGACTCAAAGTAAAGCTAAACTAAGTTGAAGGAAACTAGGTAAGGATTGAAAGCACAATTTAGAAGACACTAAATTATCAGAGTAGTTCAGAAGTAACGGATCGCTGGGGGTTGAGAAACTCCCAGACCTAGGGTTTCGCTCTGAACTTTCAACAGAACAGAAATAGAGAGGAGAGATGGTTTACTAACCAGACAGTGATCTTCTCAGGATTTTGGTGGAAGAACTCTCTCGAGCAGATTGTTGGATCCTCGGATTCGGCTATCTTCGCAATGGATCCTCCAATACTGGTATGTGGTTTGGTCGGCTTCTCCTGGACTCAAGATCTGGGAAGAAAAGGAACAAGTAATGGAATTCAGATACTCAAGAAAGATTTACCAGGTTGAAGAACTTGAAAGCTGAAGTTGCTGAAATCAGGATTCTCCTGGAGGCCGATCTGACTTCCTCTAGAATTGCTGTAGACCTGAAGTATCTGGACTGGAGCTGGATGCTGGTGGTCGGCCTGGACTTGGAGAGGGTGGCCGTGAGAAGTGGGATAGCTAGGGCTTGGTGGAAAGAGAAGGGTGATGGCGGCTAGGGTTGGGAGTGGAGTGGCTAACCTAGGGTTTGGGGTTTTGGAGATCTCACACCTCCTCAAGGTTCCTGGGGAACCCGGATTTACTCCCTCACGGAGCTCAACACCTGGATGCAAGTGCGGAAGAGAGAAAACACAAAGTTTGCTCACAAAAAATTTTGGTTTCATTCATCTAATTAAATTCAAGAGTTACATAGAGTTGAATATATAGACATAACAAAGAAATAAAATTTTATACATTTCCCATGTGGGACTAATAGGACTAACCCACACTTTAGGCATCAAATTCTCTTCCCAAGACTCCTTCCATGAGTGGGCAGCCCAAAAACTCCAAGAAAACTTGAAAATCAGCTCCAAATGGCAGGTTATGGGGGTGTCTCCTAGTATCTCTCCATGAATCAAGGATTTTCCCTTCATGGTTTGGCTCTTTTGGACACCTCCTAGTCTTGCTCCACAAGTTTAGGCTTCTTCCTTTCATGGCTTTGGCACTTTTGAAAACTTTTGGATGCCTCCTTGATTTTCTCCCCAAGACATGCTCTCTTCCCTTTTATAACTTGGATTTTTATGGAACATTGTGGGGCACCTCCTTGATCCTCTCTTCAAGAAAATTCTTGCCATCCTGGCTTGGGTTTATCTGGAAAGAAGTTGGCTCCTCCTTGGATTGAGGTATCTTGATGGATTTCTCCCCCAAGTGGTGCAAGAAAAAAGAACCTGCTTACTTGAGGCGTGGGGACCAAGGTACACTGGATGGAGATGTGGCAGGGAGTGTGGCACCCACTTGTAGCTGGAAAATGTGGTGCCCTATGGCAAAGGGAATGACACCTACCTGGGCCTTGGACTTCGACTGAGTCAACATGACCCAACAAAATTACAGACTCAAAATTGAGTTGATCAGGTCAACCCTTATTAGAAAATCCTAATTCTTTGGGCAAGGTCAATCAGAGATCCAGATGGAGCCCTGAAGTCTTCTTCTGAGTCTGGTGCCCGCACCAATTCTCCCGGGGTGGGAGGAACTCGACCTTGTCGAGTAAGGCTCAAGTTGGCTCTGGTATCTCTCCAAGAGGTCTGTATCCAAATCTTTTAGTTCTTCTCGGGAGATCCAAGAGTCATCAGAGTCTGGCCTTCCTTGCCAGCGGACCAGGTATCTTTGGTATCCTCGATTACGAGTAGAGATAACCTGATCATCCAGGATCTTTTCAATCTGCTCTTTCCTCACAGGCCAGTTTGTTGGTGGACACACAGGGTTGGTTCACTCTCAAGAGCAGGATTAGGTTCAAAAGCCTCACTGGGAATCACAGCTGGCTCTCTATACTCTACTAGGTCTGTAATGTTGAAAGTGGAGCTAATGCCTAGTTCTGGAGGCAACTCGAGCACATAGGCATTGGATCCTACTCTCTTCACCACTCTAAATGGTCCAGCTCCTCTAGCATGTAACTTTCTAACGGTTCCAGGAGGAAACCATTCAGGCCTTAACCTAATCATTACATAGTCTCCCTCAACAAAAGTTTTGACTCATCTTTGAGAATCAGCCAACTTCTTATAAGTTTCATTACTTAAATTTATTTTGGCATGAATTTCTTTATGCAAGTCTTTTACATGCTATGCAAGTGCATCAAGAGACTTGTGTGTGTGGGCTAGTAGTGAAATCAGATCAAGTGTGTGTGAGGCTTGTATCCATGAACAATTTCAAAGGGACTCTAGCCTATAGACCTATTGATCGAAACATTGAATGCAATTTCAGCCCTGGACAAATACAAATCCCAATTCCTGGTGCTCTCAATCAAACCAAAATCTGAGACAATGTCCTAAACTCGACTGACGATGCATTCCTAAAGAATGGACTTTATTCAAAGGAACCCTAGGTCTAAACCTAACAAACTACGGCTCTCTAGGTTTGACCTTGGGTCGGAGGATGGCATGTAGAGCATGAAAACTTATCATGGGTGCCTAGTAGGTGCCATAAGGTCTTCCAGAAGTAGGTGGCAAACCTAATAGGTTCTGACACGTGGTTCACTCTAAAGACTTCGACAAAGTATACTTGGATTGTAAGAAGCATTGGAAGTCCTAAAGAAAGGGAGGAAATATGAGGTGGAGTCTGAATTACCTGCTGATTAAAGGTGGTGACCTGAAGGTTTGAATGGTGATCTATGAGTGTCAACTGGTCATCCTTACGAAAGGAAAAGTTTGCTATTCCTAGGAATGGATCAAGAGATGGTTCGGGGAGTAGCCTAGGACATGTGATTGCAATAGTTAAGGTTTGTTCTCTCAGCAAACAATGATCCACTTTCTCAAGAAATGGATTAAAGAATGATTCATGGAAAGGCCTATGGATGATGACCTCAAGACTTGAAATTTGACCTATGGGTGAGGAAAGGTATACTCTATAGAAGGGTAGGTCAGTCATGTAAAGGAAGGGGTCTGGGTCATAAGGAGGACTTCTACAGGACTGGGAGAATCAATCCGCTCAAGACAAGGATGTTCAACTGAGATTACGGGAGAGACCTTAGTGGCTGGGCATGGGACAAGGTCCAATTGTAAGAGGCTTGATTCAGTCATCCTAAGGAGAGGATCTACCATAGGGTGGGCAAACTTAAACAGTTCAGTGCAAAGATCTTCAATTGGTACTTGGGGAATGACTATCATTAGAGGGTACGAACTGATAGCTCGGGCTAACACTATGAGTTCTTCCTGGGGGTATTTGACTAAAGGAACCTGATTCTCACAAATCTCTTGAATTTCTGAACTATGTCCTATCAGTTGGTTTCTTTCCAAGGTCTCCTCAGGTAAGGAACCAATAGTATCAATGTCACATTCTTCAAGTTCTTCCCCCTCACATTCATCAACTAGACTCAAGCTAGCATCATATACTTCCTCGATGCCATCTTCAATGGGTTTCGGGTCAGTGGTAATCGGGTCAACTGATTCTAGGCTTGTCATACCTAACCGTTCTTCCTCATTGGTAGGCTTGGGTTCTCCCTCATTAATGTCATCCTTAGGATTCTTACCACTTAGCTGTGCACAAGCCAGTCCTATGCATGGGCACTGACTAGATTTATGGCCTCTTTCTCCACAAAACAAACATTCTTGAGATATAGGAACCTGGGTCACACTGGGTTTCAAGCTAGTAGAGACCTTACTTGGGCATGGGTGTGGATCTAAATGGTTTGATCTAGAAGACTTGGGTTGTTGAGTGACTGGTCTAGAATATTGTAAGGACCTCTCATAGACACGATCCACACTATAGATATCATGGTTAGGCTTCCTAAGGTTATGCTCGGGATCACGGTATAAGGTCCTCCTAGGTTCCTGGCATGGGTGAGGTTGGGGCCTATTAAATTTTGGATCAGAGGTCCAATTTTGATGTCTACGTTTCTCAAGTACTTGGACTCGATCCCTAAACTGGGAAAAAAGCCTCATTCATGTCCTGACTCAATTTGGTCATACTTTCGGTAAGATTTCTAACCATGGCCTCTAAATCTGGTTGGGTTTGACTAGGTTGGTAGGGTACTCCATTCCGGGTAGACATGATGATGCAAGCAAGGACACAGAATGAGACTCAACTGAAACGACTACGGGCTAACTAGACCTAGAGCCCAAACTAGATGCCCAATCAGAGTGGCAAGCTAGCCTGTAGTAACTCAGGACTCAGCCAGGCAGGTGTAAGGGGAGTGTTAGGTCCCTGAATGCCAATCCTAGACACCAATCAGAGATTGGCCAGGTAGGTGGACCAGCACACAAGCCCTTCGGGATGGAATCCCTAAACCACCATTCTAGACACTGAGTACAAAGCACACACAGAGTAACCAGACAAACTGACTCAACACTAGCCTTGACCCGACTTGTTGATGTCCCTAGCCCACTAGGGCAAATTAGGTCTAATCAATTTTTAGATTAAAGGCTTAGGTTCGAATGAGTGGGTGGTGGTTTTGGGCTAAGAAGAGGTTATCAACTCCTCCCCTTATCTTAGATGCTCAAATACCCTTAAGATGAATTAAGAGATGAACACTCAAAAATAATTGGATTGCAGAACACAAAAATAGAGTTACAGTAATTTAATTCTAAGAAATCCCAAGGAAACCAATAAATCATAGGAAAATTATCTAATATAGTTCTAATTATATGGTTTCAGAAAAACAAAAATCACTGAATTTGGAGTTACCTGTAGTGAGAAATAATTCCTGCAACAGGGTAATTACTGGCTAAAAACAGAGCACTTCCCCGTTTACAATTCCTGCTATGAAGTTATAACCCAACGGATCCCCTACACGCCCTAGGAACACCCCGTGGCATGGGAAGAGGAGATTTGCACCTCGCTTCGTTCCTAGGACCGGACGTCCTGGGGAGTCTACTTCGAGCAGACAAAGTAAAAAGAGAGAGACTCAAACAAGCAATCAGAACAGAAACCCTAGACAGGGCTCTGATACCAAAAATGATGCAGAACGGAAGCTCTGATACCAAAAATGATGCAGAACAAAGAACAAAGAAGCGTATGCGGAAGTAATTTAGGATTATTTTCTTTTTTTTTTTTTTTTATATTTCAGAAATTGGCTTTGACTCAAAGTAAAGCTAAACTAAGTTGAAGGAAACTAGGTAAGGATTGAAAGCACAATTTAGAAGACACTAAATTATCAGAGTAGTTCAGAAGTAACGGATCGCTGGGGGGTTGAGAAACTCCCAGACCTAGGGTTTCGCTCTGAACTTTCAACAGAACAGAAATAGAGAGGAGAGATGGTTTACTAACCAGATAGTGATCTTCTCAGGATTTTGGTGGAAGAACTCTCTCGAGCAGATTGTTGGATCCTCAGATTCGGCTATCTTCGTAATGGATCCTCCAATACTGGTATGTGGTTTGGTCGGCTTCTCCTGGACTCAAGATCTGGGAAGAAGAGGAACAAGTAATGGAATTCAGATACTCAAGAAAAGATTTACCAGGTTGAAGAACTTGAAAGCTGAAGTTGCTGAAATCAGGATTCTCCTGGAGGCCGATCTGACTTCCTCCTAGAATTGCTGTAGACCTGAAGTATCTGGACTGGAGCTGGATGCTGGTGGTCGGCCTGGACTTGGAGAGGGTGACCGTGAGAAGTGGGATAAGCTAGGGCTTGGTGGAAAGAGAAGGGTGATGGCGGCTAGGGTTTGGGAGTGGAGTGGCTAACCTAGGGTTTGGGGTTTTGGAGATCTCACACCTCCTCAAGGTTCCTGGGGAACCCGGATTTACTCCCTCACGGAGCTCAACACCTGGATGCAAGTGCGGAAGAGAGAAAACACAAAGTTTGCTCACAAAAAAATTTTGGTTTCATTCATCTAATTAAATTCAAGAGTTACATAGAGTTGAATATATAGACATAACAAAGAAATAAAATTTTATACATTTCCCATGTGGGACTAATAGGACTAACCCACACTTTAGGCATCAAATTCTCTTCCCAAGACTCCTTCCATGAGTGGGCAGCCCAAAAACTCCAAGAAAACTTGAAAATCAGCTCCAAATGGCAGGTTATGGGGGTGTCTCCTAGTATCTCTCCATGAATCAAGGATTTTTCCTTCATGGTTTGGCTCTTTTGGACACCTCCTAGTCTTGCTCCACAAGTTTAGGCTTCTTCCTTTCATGGCTTTGGCACTTTTGAAAACTTTTGGATGCCTCCTTGATTTTCTCCCCAAGACATGCTCTCTTCCCTTTTATAACTTGGATTTTTATGGAACATTGTGGGGCACCTCCTTGATCCTCTCTTCAAGAAAAATTCTTGCCATCCTGGCTTGGGTTTATCTGGAAAGAAGTTGGCTCCTCCTTGGATTGAGGTATCTTGATGGATTTCTCCCCCAAGTGGTGCAAGAAAAAAAGAACCTGCTTACTTGAGGCGTGGGGACCAAGGTACACTGGATGGAGATGTGGCAGGGAGTGTGGCACCCACTTGTAGCTGGAAAATGTGGTGCCCTATGGCAAAGGGAATGACACCTACCTGGGCCTTGGACTTCGACTGAGTCAACATGACCCAACAAAAATTGAAATGACAAAATTACAGACTCAAAATTGAGTTGATCAGGTCAACCCTTATTAGAAAATCCTAATTCTTCGGGCAAGGTCAATCAGAGATCCAGATGGAGCCCTGAAGTCTTCTTCTGAGTCTGGTGCCCGCACCAATTCTCCCGGGGTGGGAGGAACTCGACCTTGTCGAGTAAGGCTCAAGTTGGCTCTGGTATCTCTCCAAGAGGTCTGTATCCAAATCTTGTAGTTCTTCTCGAGAGATCCAAGAGTCATCAGAGTCTAGCCTTCCTTGCCAGCGGACCAGGTATCTTTGGTATCCTCGATTACGAGTAGAGATAACCTGATCATCCAGGATCTTTTCAATCTGCTCTTTCCTCACAGGCCAGTTTGTTGGTGGACACACAGGGTTGGGTTCACTCTCAAGAGCAGGATTAGGTTCAAAAGCCTCACTGGGAATCACAGCTGGCTCTTTATACTCTACTAGGTCTGTAATGTTGAAAGTGGAGCTAATGCCTAGTTCTGGAGGCAACTCGAGCACATAGGCATTGGATCCTACTCTCTTCACCACTCTAAATGGTCCAGCTCCTCTAGCATTAACTTTCTAACGGTTCCAGGAGGAAACCATTCAGGCCTTAACCTAATCATTACATAGTCTCCCTCAACAAAAGTTTTGACTCATCTTTGAGAATCAGCCAACTTCTTATAAGTTTCATTACTTAAATTTATTTTGGCATGAATTTCTTTATGCAAGTCTTTTACATGCTATGCAAGTGCATCAAGAGACTTGTGTGTGTGGGCTAGTAATGAAATCAGATCAAGTGGTGTGTGAGGCTTGTATCCATGAACAATTTCAAAGGGACTCTAGCCTATAGACCTATTGATTGAAACATTGAATGCAATTTCAGCCCTGGACAAAATACAAATCCCAATTCCTAGTGCTCTCAATCAAACCAAAATCTGAGACAATGTCCTAAACTCGACTGACGATGCATTCCTAAAGAATGGACTTTATTCAAAGGAACCCTAGGTCTAAACCTAACAAACTACGGCTCTCTAGGTTTGACCTTGGGTCGGAGGATGGCATGTAGAGCATGAAAACTTATCATGGGTGCCTAGTAGGTGCCATAAGGTCTTCCAGAAGTAGGTGGCAAACCTAATAGGTTCTGACACGTGGTTCACTCTAAAGACTTCGACAAAGTATACTTGGATGGTGTAAGAAGCATTGGAAGTCCTAAAGAAAGGGAGGAAATATGAGGTGGAGTCTTGAATTACCTGCTGATTAAAGGTGGTGACCTGAAGGTTTGAATGGTGATCTATGAGTGTCAACTGGTCATCCTTACGAAAGGAAAAGTTTGCTATTCCTAGGAATGGATCAAGAGATGGTTCGGGGAGTAGCCTAGGACATGTGATTGCAATAGTTAAGGTTTGTTCTCTCAGCAAACAATGATCCACTTTCTCAAGAAATGGATTAAAGAATGATTCATGGAAAGGCCTATGGATGATGACCTCAAGACTTGAAATTTGACCTATGGGTGAGGAAAGGTATACTCTATAGAAGGGTAGGTCAGTCATGCAAAGGAAGGGGTCTGGGGTCATAAGGAGGACTTCTACAGGACTGGGAGAATCAATCCGCTCAAGACAAGGATGTTCAACTGAGATTACGGGAGAGACCTTAGTGGCTGGGCATGGGACAAGGTCCAATTGTAAGAGGCTTGATTCAGTCATCCTAAGGAGAGGATCTACCATAGGGTGGGCAAACTTAAACAGTTCAGTGCAAAGATCTTCAATTGGTACTTGGGGAATGACTATCATTAGAGGGTATGAACTGATAGCTCGGGCTAACACTATGAGTTCTTCCTGGGGGTATTTGACTAAAGGAACCTGATTCTCACAAATCTCTTGAATTTCTGAACTATGTCCTATCAGTTGGTTTCTTTCCAAGGTCTCCTCAGGTAAGGAACCAATAGTATCAATGTCACATTCTTCAAGTTCTTCCCCCTCACATTCATCAACTAGACTCAAGCTAGCATCATATACTTCCTCGATGCCATCTTCAATGGGTTTCGGGTCAGTGGTAATCGGGTCAACTGATTCTAGGCTTGTCATACCTAACCGTTCTTCCTCATTGGTAGGCTTGGGTTCTCCCTCATTAATGTCATCCTTAGGATTCTTACCACTTAGCTGTGCACAAGCCAGTCCTATGCATGGGCACTGACTAGATTTATGGCCTCTTTCTTCCACAAAACAAACATTCTTGAGATATAGGAACCTGGGTCACACTGGGTTTCAAGCTAGTAGAGACCTTACTTGGGCATGGGTGTGGATCTAAATGGTTTGATCTAGAAGACTTGGGTTATTGAGTGACTGGTGTAGAATATTGTAAGGACCTCTCATAGACACGATCCACACTATAGATATCATGGTTAGGCTTCCTAAGGTTATGCTCGGGATCACGGTATAAGGTCCTCCTAGGTTCCTGGCATGGGTGAGGTTGGGGCCTATTAAATTTTGGATCAGAGGTCCAATTTTGATGTCTACGTTTCTCAAGTACTTGGACTCGATCCCTAAACTGGGAAAAAGCCTCATTCATGTCCTGACTCAATTTGGTCATACTTTCGGTAAGATTTCTAACCATGGCCTCTAAATCTGGTTGGGTTTGACTAGGTTGGTAGGGTACTCCATTCCGGGTAGACATGATGATGCAAGCAAGCACACAGAATGAGACTCAACTGAAACGACTACGGGCTAACTAGACCTAGAGCCCAAACTAGATGCCCAATCAGAGTGGCAAGCTAGCCTGTAGTAACTCAGGACTCAGCCAGGCAGGTGTAAGGGGAGTGTTAGGTCCCTGAATGCCAATCCTAGACACCAATCAGAGATTGGCCAGGTAGGTGGACCAGCACACAAGCCCTTCGGGATGGAATCCCTAAACCACCATTCTAGACACTGAGTACAAAGCACACACAGAGTAACCAGACAAACTGACTCAACACTAGCCTTGACCCGACTTGTTGATGTCCCTAGCCCACTAGGGCAAATTAGGTCTAATCAATTTTTAGATTAAAGGCTTAGGTTCGAATGAGTGGGTGGTGGTTTTGGGCTAAGAAGAGGTTATCAACTCCTCCCCTTATCTTAGATGCTCAAATGCCCTTAAGATGAATTAAGAGATGAACACTCAAAAATAATTGGATTGCAGAACATAAAAATAGAGTTGCAGTAATTTAATTCTAAGAAATCCCACGGAAACCAATAAATCATAAGAAAATTATCTATAATAGATTTAATTATATGGTTTCAGCAAAACAAAAATCACCGAATTTGGAGTTACCTGTAGTGAGAAATAATTTATGTAACAGGATAATTACGGGCTAAAAATAGAGCACTTCCCCGTTTACAATTCCTGCTACGAAGTTATAACCCAACGGATCCCCTACATGCCCTAGGAACACCCCATGGCATGGGAAGAGGAGGTTTGCACCTCGCTTCATTCCTAGGACCGGACGTCCTGGGGAGTCTACTTCGAGCAGACAAAGTAAAAAGAGAGAGACTCAAACAAGCAATCATAACAGAAACCCTAGACAGGGCTCTGATACCAAAATAATGCAGAACGGAAGCTCTGATACCAAAAATGATGCAGAACAAAGAATAAAGAAGCGTATGCGGAAGTAAATTTAGGATTAATTTCTTTTTTTTTTATATATATTTCAGAAATTGGCTTTGACTCAAAGTAAAGCTAAACTAAGTTGAAGGAAACTAGGTAAGGATTGAAAGCACAATTTAGAAGACACTAAATTATCAGAGTAGTTCAGAAGTAACGGATCGCTGGGGGTTGAGAAACTCCCAGACCTAGGGTTTCGCTCTGAACTTTCAACAGAACAGAAATAGAGAGGAGAGATGGTTTACTAACCAGATAGTGATCTTCTCAGGATTTTGGTAGAAGAACTCTCTCGAGCAGATTGTTGGATCCTCGGATTCGGCTATCTTCGCAATGGATCCTCCAATACTGGTATGTGGTTTGGTCGGTTTCTCCTGGACTCAAGATCTGGGAAGAAGAGGAACAAGTATTGGAATTCAGATACTCAAGAAAAGATTTACCAGGTTGAAGAACTTGAAAGCTGAAGTTGCTAAAATCAGGATTCTCCTGGAGGCCGATCTGACTTCCTCTTAGAATTGCTGTAGACCTGAAGTATCTGGACTGGAGCTGGATGCTGGTGGTCGGCCTGGACTTGGAGAGGGTGGCCGTGAGAAGTGGGATAGGCTAGGGCTTGGTGGAAAGAGAAGGGTGATGGCGGCTAGGGTTTGGGAGTGGAGTGGCTAACCTAGGGTTTGGGGTTTTGGAGATCTCACACCTCCTCAAGGTTCCTGGGGAACCCGGATTTACTCCCTCACGGAGCTCAACACCTGGATGCAAGTGCGGAAGAGAGAAAACACAAAGTTTGCTCACAAAAATTTTTGGTTTCATTCATCTAATTAAATTCAAGAGTTACATAGAGTTGAATATATAGACATAACAAAGAAATAAAATTTTATACATTTCCAATGTGGGACTAATAGGACTAACCCACACTTTAGGCATCAAATTCTCTTCCCAAGACTCCTTCCATGAGTGGGCAGCCCAAAAACTCCAAGAAAACTTGAAAATCAGCTCCAAAAGGCAGGTTATGGGGGTGTCTCCTAGTATCTCTCCATGAATCAAGGATTTTTCCTTCATGGTTTGGCTCTTTTGGACACCTCCTAGTCTTGCTCCACAAGTTTAGGCTTCTTCCTTTCATGGCTTTGGCACTTTTGAAAACTTTTGGATGCCTCCTTGATTTTCTCCCCAAGACATGCTCTCTTTCCTTTTATAACTTGGATTTTTATGGAACATTGTGGGGCACCTCCTTGATCCTCTCTTCAAGAAAAATTCTTGCCATCCTGGCTTGGGTTTATCTGGAAAGAAGTTGGCTCCTCCTTGGATTGAGGTATCTTGATGGATTTCTCCCCCAAGTGGTGCAAGAAAAAAAGAACCTGCTTACTTGAGGCGTGGGGACCAAGGTACACTGGATGGAGATGTGGCAGGGAGTGTGGCACCCACTTGTAGCTGGAAAATGTGGTGCCCTATGGCAAAGGGAATAACACCTACCTGGGCCTTGGACTTCGACTGAGTCAACATGCCCCAACAAAAATTGAAATGACAAAATTACAGACTCAAAATTGAGTTGATCAGGTCAACCCTTATTAGAAAATCCTAATTCTTTGGGCAAGGTCAATCAGAGATCCAGATGGAGCCCTGAAGTCTTCTTCTGAGTCTGGTGCCCGCATCAATTCTCCCGGGGTGGGAGGAACTCGACCTTGTCGAGTAAGGCTCAAGTTGGCTCTGGTATCTCTCCAAGAGGTCTGTATCCAAATCTTTTAGTTCTTCTCGGGAGATCCAAGAGTCATCAGAGTCTGGCCTTCCTTGCCAGTGGACCAGGTATCTTTGGTATCCTCGATTACGAGTAGAGATAACCTGATCATCCAGGATCTTTTCAATCTGCTCTTTCCTCACAGGCCAGTTTGTTGGTGGACACACAGGGTTGGGTTCACTCTCAAGAGCAGGATTAGGTTCAAAAGCCTCACTGGGAATCACAGCTGGCTCTCTATACTCTACTAGGTCTGTAATGTTGAAAGTGGAGCTAATGCCTAGTTCTGGAGGCAACTCGAGCACATAGTCATTGGATCCTACTCTCTTCACCACTCTAAATGGTCCAGCTCCTCTAGCATGTAACTTTCTAACGGTTCCAGGAGGAAACCGTTCAGGCCTTAACCTAATCATTACATAGTCTCCCTCAACAAAAGTTTTGACTCGTCTTTGAGAATCAGCCAACTTCTTATAAGTTTCATTACTTAAATTTATTTTGGCATGAATTTCTTTATGCAAGTCTTTTACATGCTATGCAAGTGCATCAAGAGACTTGTGTGTGTGGGCTAGTAGTGAAATCAGATCAAGTGGTGTGTGAGGCTTGTATCCATGAACAATTTCAAAGGGACTCTAGCCTATAGACCTATTGATCGAAACATTGAATGCAATTTCAGCCCTGGACAAAATACAAATCCCAATTCCTAGTGCTCTCAATCAAACCAAAATCTGAGACAATGTCCTAAACTCGACTGACGATGCATTCCTAAAGAATGGACTTTATTCAAAGGAACCCTAGGTCTAAACCTAAAAAACTACGGCTCTCTAGGTTTGACCTTGGGTCGGAGGATGGCATGTAGAGCATGAAAACTTATCATGGGTGCCTAGTAGGTGCCATAAGGTCTTCCAGAAGTAGGTGGCAAACCTAATAGGTTCTGACACGTGGTTCACTCTAAAGACTTCGACAAAGTATACTTGGATGGTGTAAGAAGCATTGGAAGTCCTAAAGAAAGGGAGGAAATATGAGGTGGAGTCTTGAATTACCTGCTGATTAAAGGTGGTGACCTGAAGGTTTGAATGGTGATCTATGAGTGTCAACTGGTCATCCTTACGAAAGGAAAAGTTTGCTATTCCTAGGAATGGATCAAGAGATGGTTCGGGGAGTAGCCTAGGACATGTGATTGCAATAGTTAAGGTTTGTTCTCTCAGCAAACAATGATCCACTTTCTCAAGAAATGGATTAAAGAATGATTCATGGAAAGGCCTATGGATGATGACCTCAAGACTTGAAATTTGACCTATGGGTGAGGAAAGGTATACTCTATAGAAGGGTAGGTCAGTCATGCAAAGGAAGGGGTCTGGGGTCATAAGGAGGACTTCTACAGGACTGGGAGAATCAATCCGCTCAAGACAAGGATGTTCAACTGAGATTACGGGAGAGACCTTAGTGGCTGGGCATGGGACAAGGTCCAATTGTAAGAGGCTTGATTCAGTCATCCTAAGGAGAGGATCTACCATAGGGTGGGCAAACTTAAACAGTTCAGTGCAAAGATCTTCAATTGATACTTGGGGAATGACTATCATTAGAGGGTACGAACTGATAGCTCGGGCTA
>JAHSVC010000059.1:11282871-11302452 GCA_021397845.1 Areca catechu
CCTAGAAGAAGCTAGGTTGACCCCAACTGAACCACCTTCACCCAGATTACCTTCAGTTCATCCTAGAGCCCAACGACAGGAACACACACCTGATCCAATTCAAAGAAGACCGCATCAGGATTATGTTGATCATACTCCAGAGCCACCTCCTAGAAGGCCTCACTATGATACTTTTGATCAGGATGATCGGGCCCTAAGGAACATCCGTCTAGATGCACCAACCTTTAAGGGAAGCTTAGATCCTAATGTGTACATAGACTGGGAGGCTGACATGGACCAGTATTTTGACTGGTATGATATGTCTGAAGAGAGAAGATTTAAGTTTGCCAGAATCAGACTAGTTCGTCAGGCTCGGTTATATTGGGGAAACGTGGAACGCATATCAAGGTATGTAAGGTTCGGTGGCAAGGCGGAATCATAGATTTCAAAATTTTTTATCTTAATGAAATCTTCACCAAACCTTCAACCCAAAATCTCCTTAAAAGAATTAAAACATATAAGATGTTTATATAAGATTTAATCTCAAATCAAGATACTAACCTGTATCGCAAAATCCAAACTCTGAATCTCCACCAGGCGCCCAAATGTTCACCCTCCAATGGTGATCCACACAGAAAAACAATGAAGACAAAATTTCTATTTCTTGGTTCCTCTTCTTGAATTCTTTTTCAAGAATTCAATTCTTGGACCTTTAGGCTGAAATTTTCTTTCTTGAAAATTTCCTTTTCTTCCTTCTTTCCTCTTCTTGAATTTTCTTCAAGAATTCCCTTTCTTGAATCCCTTTTCTTGAATTGAATTGGAAGAAAAAATTAAGACAGTCAAAGTCTTAATTCAAGAAAGAAAAGAAGAAAAGATCCTTTCCCTGTTCTTTCCTTTACCGTTCAAGACCTTCTTCTTATTCTTGTTTAGGGTCAGAGTTTCGACAGAGGATACCTCTGTAAGGGAAACAATACCCAACAAGAACAAGAGGAAGGAGTATTCTGGAGAGGAAGTGAGGGAATTGGATCTCTGAACTATGTTACATGAAAACCCCCGAGAACCCCAACCCTATTTATAGATCTCAGAGGGGTGTCATCTCGAAACAACGCAACCCTCTGAAACCCCAGGGATCACGATCCCTCATTCCTCACGCGTCCCCTCAACCAAAAATCATGATTCTCCGATTTGATTTTCGTTTTTCCGACGAGGAGAACTCTCGGAAAAACTTTAGGAAGGATCGCGACTTTTGGAGACGGATTTGCGACCGAAAAGCGACGGATCTTTTTCTTAAATTTTTCTGGCCATCAGATCCAGATCCAAGGGCGCCAGACAAGGATCTGAAATGGTCCTCTTCAGAATTTCTCCGACGTTTTTCCTTCTCACGCGTTTTAAGAGAAGTCCACGCGCGTGGACTTTCTTTCTTGGCGCGCGCGGGTGAGAGAAGGGAGGGGGCGGCTTGGAGAGAGGGTCTCAGTGAATTAAATTCACTTGGGTTCAGCCATGGGTTAGCCCAATGTCCTAAAAATTAAATTGAACCTTAATCTGGTTCAATTAGAACCCAATTAAGCCCAATTCGGAACCAAATTCGAATCTGATTCGAATAGAAATTTGGTCTGCAACACATGCTAGTGTGTTTATCCTGCAAACATGATTTAATTCCAAATTAAATCCTTCATCAATTTTCTTTTGTGTGTGACCCATTGGGTTCCACACCTAGCCAGCAGTAGGTCCGAGTGCTATTTGACTTAATTCAGTTAGATCTCAACTAAGCCGATTTAGGTCAACTCAAACTAGCTCGACTCGGTCAATTAGAATCTAATTCAAATTGACTGATTTGAATTACCATGACTCAATCATATACCTACAAGACAAGATTGACGTCTAGCAACGTATCATGTCTACCCGGAAGATGTGGAATTTTGGTGGAATTACCAAAATACCCTTCAGTGATGAGTTACCGGGCAATTCAGTCCTTTGATCAACTTGCATCCCGAATATGATTATGAATATGGATATTTGTCAAATCCAATTTTCATATTCATCCCTAGCTCAATGATGATTCATTAATGAACCATTAGAAAATAACTCTAATGTTCATACTTTGATCAAAGGTTTCCTGAATCCATCATTTGAAATTAGCTGGATGCTATTCCCTCTTACTAGGGCTGATCAATTCCTTGTTGACCTACTCACAACCTTCATATACAATCCACCATAACCAGTATCACCTCGTGCATGACTCAGTGTCATGATTGACTGCGAACCAAAGTATGGATTCATGTATATAAGGTACCATGGTAGTCTCAGGTCAAAGGACCACATGCACTACTCCCACTATAAGAATTATCTATTGACAAACAGATAAGGTTCCATTAGATATTCTCAATCTGGATCAATTCAGTGAACTCATTCTCCAATGAACACTCACATCCTAGTATTAGTGTCAAACACAAGTGACTGTGAGAT
Source organism: Areca catechu (assembly GCA_021397845.1). Lineage (NCBI taxonomy): Eukaryota > Viridiplantae > Streptophyta > Magnoliopsida > Arecales > Arecaceae > Areca > Areca catechu. The sequence continues at coordinate 11,285,317 of JAHSVC010000059.1, forward strand.
CAGTCACCCTTATTATAAAACATATATAGGATGTGCTGGTCTTGCCGGAAACATTGATCCCCAACTCAATGTCCCATCGACCAGGAATATTTTAGATTAGGATTTTAAGGCTTTAGGTCTCACTGGTATGATCTCATCATAACCCTAGAACCATAGCCCTAATCTATGGGGTTCATCATAAAATCAAAAAGACATAGCAAATGATGAAAATAATGCCTTTATAAAATGTCAATTCATTGATTTTGGGATCAAAATTACAATATTTCAATTGGCTTTCAGGGCACAATCTTTCAATCTCCCACTTGCACTAAAGCCAATCGCCTTTAAATCTTAACCCCATACAATCAAGGTGGCGATCAAACTCTCGCTGTGATAGAGCCTTAGTGAATGGGTCTGCTATGTTGTTCTTCGTTTCTACCCTTTTAATGCAGACTTCTTGTCTTTCGACAATCTCTCGAACGAGATGGAAGCGTCTCAGAATGTGCTTTGATTTGTGATGAGCTCTTGGTTCCTTTGCTTGAGCAACAGCCCCCGTATTATCACAGTAAAGTGATACTGGACCTTCAATCTCAGGAACTACGCCCAACTCTAATATGAACTTCTTCATCCAGACAGCTTCCTTGGCAGCTTCACTAACAGCAATGTACTCTGCCTCAGTTGTTGAGTCAGCTACAGTTTGCTGTTTAGAACTTTTCCAACTTACAGCTCCTCCATTAAGGGTAAAAACATACCCAGATATAGATTTGCTGTCATCTGGATCTGATTGAAAACTAGAATCTGAATAAGCTTCTAGTTTAAGATCAGATCCTCCGTATATTAGAAAAATATCCTTAGTTCTTCTTAAGTACTTAAGAATATTTTTCACAGCCTTCCAATGATCCTCTCCTGGATCAGCCTGAAACCTGCTGGCTATACCTAAGGCATATGCCACATCAGGCCTAGTACATAACATAGCATACATAATAGACCCTACTGTCGAAGCATAAGGTACCGAATTCATTCTATTTCTTTCTTCAGGTGTCTTAGGAGACATCTTCTTAGAAAGATGTATGCCATGACCAATAGGTAAGTAACCTCTTTTACTTTCTTCCATGCTAAATCTTTTTAGCACTTGGTCAATGTACCTAGACTGGGATAAACCTAGCATCCTCCTAGATCTATCTCTATAGATCTTGATGCCTAGTATATAAGATGCTTCTCCCAAGTCTTTCATGGAAAACTGTTTAGATAACCATACCTTGACTGATTGTAACATTGGGATATCATTCCCAATGAGGAGTATGTCATCTACATACAGAACCAAGAAAACTATGGCACTCCCACTAGTCTTCTTGTACACACAAGGTTCATCCTCATTTTTGATAAAGTCAAATTCTTTGACTGTCTTATCAAATCGGATGTTCCAACTCCTAGATGCTTGCTTTAATCCATAAATAGATTTCTTTAGCCTACATACCTGATTAGGTTTAGTCTCCAAGACAAAACCTTCTGGCTGTGACATATAAACCTCTTCCTCAAGGAAACCATTGAGGAATGCAGTCTTCACATCCATCTGCCAGATTTCATAATCATGATATGCTGCTATAGCAAGCATGATCCGAATAGATTTGAGCATGGCAACAGGAGAAAATGTTTCATCATAATCTATTCCCTGTTTTTGTCTGAAACCCTTAGCCACTAATCTGGCTTTATAAGTTTCAACTTGGCCATCTGTCCCAATCTTTTTCTTATAGACCCATTTGCATCCAATAGGGTTAACACTCTCTAGTGCATCAACCAAAGTCCAGACTTGGTTGACATACATGGAGTCCATTTCGGATCTCATGGCTTCCAGCCATTTGTCTGAGTCACTACTTATGACAGCATCCGTATATGTTAGAGGCTCATCATTATCAATGATTCGGGCTTCATTATTTTCAATAATGAACCCATACCTTTCAGGTGCATGTCGCACTCTATCAGACTTACGGATAGGAGTGGTGTGTTCAGGTTCTATACTAACTATGTTATGATTTTGTTGAGATGTATCTATTTGTTGAACTTCTTCAAGTTCAATATTTCTCCCACTGCCCTTTTGTAGGATGAATTCCTTTTCCATAAAAATGGCATGCCTACTGACTAAAATCTTTTGTTCAGTAGGGTGGTAGAATAGATATCCTATACTATTTTTGGGATATCCAACAAATAGACATTTTTCTGCTCTAGCATCAAGCTTTTGTCCAAAATTTCTTTTGACATAAGCTGGACATCCCCATATCTTAAGGTGCTTAAGATTGGGTTTCCTTCCCCTCCATAACTCATATGGAATGCCAGATACAGATTTGGATGGTACTCTATTCAAAATATTAGCCGCTGTTTCCAAGGCATATCCCCAGAAAGAAACAGGTAAGTCTGTGAAGCACATCATGGACCGTACCATATCTAATAAAGTACGATTTCTCCTTTCAGCAACACCATTTAATTGTGGTGTGTAAGGAGGAGTCCATTCAGAGATGATTCCCTTTTGTTTAAGGTGATCAAGAAACTCGGTGGATAAGTATTCACCTCCTCTATCTGATCGAAGGATCTTAATACTTTTCCCCGTTTGTTTCTCTACCATACTTTGATACTCTAAAAATTTTTCAAAAGCTTCGGACTTATGTTTCATTAGATACACAAATCCGTACCTTGAAAAGTCATCAGTGAATGTGATGAAATATGAGTATCCACCCTTGGCCTGAGTTGTCATAGGTCCACATACATCAGTGTGTATGAGTCCTAATAACTCTGTTGTCCTTTCATTATGTCCACTAAATGGAGTCTTGGTCATTTTACCCATGAGACATGATTCACAAGTTCCTAATGATTCATAGTCATAAGGATTAAGGAATTTTTCCTTGTATAACTTGTTAATCCTCTGCTCACTAATATGTCCAAGACGACAGTGCCAAAGTAAAGTATTGTTTACTTCATCTCTTTTTCGTTTATTACTAACATGTAGTATATTGTCATCAGAAGATAAAGTTAAGAGACCATTGCAAAATATGCCATTAAATATTATTTCATTAGAAAAACTGATTGAGCAGCCACTGCTCATTACATTCATAATATATCCTTGTTTAAGTAACAAGGGTACAGATATGATGTTTCTAATGATTCTAGGCATAAAATAACAATTCTTTAACTCTAAAATCTTCCCAGAAGGCAGCTTCAACATATAAGTCCCTACATCTTCTGCTTGGATGGAATCTCCTCCAGCACCGTAGAGCTCGAAGTCGCCTTCCTTCAAAACTCTAATGTTATGTAGTCCCTGCAATGATTTGCAGATATGATGACCACAAGCAGTATCCAATACCCAAGAGTTTGAATTAGAAGTGTCTAATGACAAAATTGCATGTATCTCATACATACCTGTTGGTGCATTACTAGCACCGGGCTTCAGACTTGCAAGGTAAACCTTGCAGTTTCTTTTCCAGTGACCCGGCTTGCCACAATGAAAGCAGGTCATTTGTCCGGAGGCCTTCTTTCCTTTCTTTTTCTTGATGCCCCCTTTTGGGTTTAACCTCCTCTTGGAACCCTTTTTGCCTATTTTCTTCTTGTTTACACCATCCACAAGAAGAAGTGGAGCCTTATTTTTCTTTAAATGGCTCTCTGCTGTTTTTAACATATTCAACAGCTCAGGCAAGGAAGTGTTAAGTTTGTTCATATGATAATTAAGAACAAACTGTGAAAATGACTCTGGGAGTGACTGCAGGATTAAATCCTGATTCAACTCCCCATCCATAACAAAACCCAATTGACCCAATCGGGTGATTAGGTCAATAACCTTTAATACATGGTCTTGTACGGATGTTCCTTCTGTCATCCTTGCACGGAATAACTGCTTAGATATTTCATATCTTGCAGTTCGACTATGTTCTCCATAAAGTTCTTTTAAATTGAGCAATATGGAGTTTGTGTCCATGCTATCATGTTGCCTCTGTAACTCATTGGTCATAGAGGCAAGCATTATACACTTGACAGTAAGTGAGTCATTTTGCCACGTGTTATATGTGGTCTTATCCTCTTGCGAGGCATCTTCCCCTAATGGTTCCAAGGTTGGGGTATCAAGAATATAAGAAATTCTTTCTTGGCTGAGTACTATCTTCAGGTTTCTCAACCAATCAACATAGTTTGGTCCAGTCAATTTATTTGCATCAAGAATGCTACGGAGTGAGAGTGAAGAGGCCATTTAATCTACATTAACAAACAACATTACATAAGCAGACAATCAATGTTGACAAAACATAATTAAATTAGGACTTTAACTTAATTATGTCTCCCACTATTTTATCAAGCATCATAACCCTCAATGTGATGATCGAGAAAACCCTAATTGGTTCTCTTAGTGGGGTTGAGATCCTAATTCCTTATAAGAGACCTTGTGTGTACACAACAAATCTTATATAAGTTCAAAGGTAGGAAAAACTCTTTCCAATTGTAATTCATACAATTCTCAACTTATCTTGGCCTCTAAAATATTAATAGTCTTGTGTGTACACAACAAACTATAATATTTTAGTTAAGTCAGACCCTTCATTGCTATATAGTCATGATATTAATCTTAATACCCTTGTGTGTACACAACAAAGTATTATATTAAATCATTCCATAAGCATCAAATGTACCAAGAAAAAATTATGTTAGTCACCATAATGAAAAGGCCTTGTGTGTACACAACAAACCTAATATGGATCATAACATAATAATGACTTGGCATGAAGGAAAGCCATATGTAGTGAATATTACACTGAGCATATTAATCAATAATTAAGTTAATCATACCGGCCAGGTAAGTGGGAGAGTGGTGGGAGTCCCCCCGTTGCTTTCCTTAGACACCAATAAGAATTGGCCAGGTCAGTCAACGGAACCAATTAAAAACCACGTCCTCTTTACCGATCATGAACCACTTTTCCTAGACACCGAATGATAAACTAATCATATTGATTATTTTTGCTTTTGGTATATGACACTACAACTTAATATGTTGTTAAAGAGGGCTTTATTAAAACAAAGCACATTCTAGCAAATATGTGCCATAGTGTGCCATCATACTAGGACAACCATTTACCACATAATGGATCCACCATTATGCCAGGGCAACCTTATTTCAGTATGATGACTAGAAGGCTAAACATATCTCTATGCAAATTAAGGTTTAAGTGAAAACCTTAATTAGTGGCATACTTCAAACATATATGCATAATTAACACAAAAATGTGATTAGTGTGTCATCATACTAGGACAACCATTTACCACATAATGGATCCACCATTATGCCAGGGCAACCTTATTTCAGTATGATGACTAGATCTCTATGCATATCTCTACAACAATTAGGGTTTGAGTGAAAACCCTAATTGGTGACATTATAACAAACATATTACATCTCATGTTACTTTTATAAAAATGCATCTAAAATTCAGAATATATATTTTAATCTTAATAAGGAGGCTCTGATACCACTGTAAGGTTCGGTGGCAAGGCGGAATCATAGATTTCAAAATTTTTTATCTTAATGAAATCTTCACCAAACCTTCAACCCAAAATCTCCTTAAAAGAATTAAAACATATAAGATGTTTATATAAGATTTAATCTCAAATCAAGATACTAACCTGTATCGCAAAATCCAAACTCTGAATCTCCACCAGGCGCCCAAATGTTCACCCTCCAATGGTGATCCACACAGAAAAACAATGAAGACAAAATTTCTATTTCTTGGTTCCTCTTCTTGAATTCTTTTTCAAGAATTCAATTCTTGGACCTTTAGGCTGAAATTTTCTTTCTTGAAAATTTCCTTTTCTTCCTTCTTTCCTCTTCTTGAATTTTCTTCAAGAATTCCCTTTCTTGAATCCCTTTTCTTGAATTGAATTGGAAGAAAAAATTAAGACAGTCAAAGTCTTAATTCAAGAAAGAAAAGAAGAAAAGATCCTTTCCCTGTTCTTTCCTTTACCGTTCAAGACCTTCTTCTTATTCTTGTTTAGGGTCAAAGTTTCGACAGAGGATACCTCTGTAAGGGAAACAATACCCAACAAGAACAAGAGGAAGGAGTATTCTGGAGAGGAAGTGAGGGAATTGGATCTCTGAACTATGTTACATGAAAACCCCCGAGAACCCCAACCCTATTTATAGATCTCAGAGGGGTGTCATCTCGAAACAACGCAACCCTCTGAAACCCCAGGGATCACGATCCCTCATTCCTCACGCGTCCCCTCAACCAAAAATCACGATTCTCCGATTTGATTTTCGTTTTTCCGACGAGGAGAACTCTCGGAAAAACTTTAGGAAGGATCGCGACTTTTGGAGACGGATTTGCGATCGAAAAGCGACGGATCTTTTTCTTAAATTTTTCTGGCCATCAGATCTAGATCCAAGGGCGCCAGACAAGGATCTGAAACGCTCCTCTTCAGAATTTCTCCGACATTTTTTCTTCTCACGCGTTTTAAGAGAAGTCCACGCGCGTGGACTTTTTTTCTTGGCGCACGCGGGTGAGAGAAGGGAGGGGGCGGCTTGGAGAGAGGGTCTCAGTGAATTAAATTCACTTGGGTTCAGCCATGGGTTAGCCCAATGTCCTAAAAATTAAATTGGACCTTAATCTGGTTCAATTAGAACCCAATTAAGCCCAATTCGGAACCAAATTCGAATCTGATTCGAATAGAAATTTGGTCTGCAACACATGCTAGTGTGTTTATCCTGCAAACATGATTTAATTCCAAATTAAATCCTTCATCAATTTTCTTTTGTGTGTGACCCATTGGGTTCCACACCTAGCCAGCAGTAGGTCCGAGTGCTATTTGACTTAATTCGGTTAGATCTCAACTAAGCCGATTTAGGTCAACTCAAACTAGCTCGATTCGGTCAATTAGAATCTAATTCAAATTGACTGATTTGAATTACCATGACTCAATCATATATCTACAAGACAAGATTGACGTCTAGCAACGTATCATGTCTACCCGGAAGATGTGGAATTTTGGTGGAATTACCAAAATACCCTTCAGTGGTGAGTTACCGGGCAATTCAGTCCTTTGATCAACTTGCATCCCGAATATGATTATGAATATGGATATTTGTCAAATCCAATTTTCATATTCATCCCTAGCTCAATGATGATTCATTAATGAACCATTAGAAAATAACTCTAATGTTCATACTTTGATCAAAGGTTTCCTGAATCCATCATTTGAAATTAGCTGGATGCTATTCCCTCTTACTAGGGCTGATCAATTCCTTGTTGACCTACTCACAACCTTCATATACAATCCACCATAACCAGTATCACCTCGTGCATGACTCAGTGTCATGATTGACTGCGAACCAAAGTATGGATTCATGTATATAAGGTACCATGGTAGTCTCAGGTCAAAGGACCACATGCACTACTCCCACTATGAGAATTATCTATTGACAAACAGATAAGGTTCCATTAGATATTCTCAATCTGGATCAATTCAGTGAACTCATTCTCCAATGAACACTCACATCCTAGTATTAGTGTCAAACACAAGTGACTGTGAGATCAGTCACCCTTATTATAAAACATATATAGGATGTGCTGGTCTTGCCGGAAACATTGATCCCCAACTCAATGTCCCATCGACCAGGAATATTTTAGATTAGGGTTTTAAGGCTTTAGGTCTCACTGGTATGATCTCATCATAACCCTAGAACCATAGCCCTAATCTATGGGGTTCATCATAAAATCAAAAAGACATAGCAAATGATGAAAATAATGCCTTTATAAAATGTCAATTCATTGATTTTGGGATCAAAATTACAATATTTCAATTGGCTTTCAGGGCACAATCTTTCAAGGCAAAGGGGAGATTTACCTATAGCAACATGGAGAGATATGAAGAGGAAACTTAGAGAGAAATATCTGCCTATGTCTTATCAGCAAAGGTTATTAGATCAGTGGCAACGATTGACACAAGGTAACAAGACCGTTTCTGAATATGTTGCTAAGTTTGATGAGTTTGTGATGCGATGCAACGTAGTCGAGTCTGAAGCAGCCACTTTATCAAGGTTTAGATCAGGGTTGAATGATGATATAAAAGGGGAACTATTTTTAAGGGAAGTCCATGATTTAGATCAGGCATACCAAGTTGCCACGGACTATGAGAGGTTTCAAAGGAGAGCTACATTTAGACGACCTGAATCTAGTAGGTTTAACCCTCCTATCAGCAGGCCTAGCTCAGTCCCTAGTCCCACCAATAGAACAAGGTCCAGCCCGAATCCAACCTTAGACCCAATCCGACCACCCCCTTAATTCCTAGAGAAGACAAAGGAAAGAGCCCTGAAGTTCGAGGTGAGAGGGAGCGAGTCTGCTATAAGTGTCGTAAACCAGGTCATTTCGTGAGCCAATGTCCCTCTAGAGCTTTATATATAGGGGAGGCAGAAGAAGGTGAATCAGAACCCATGGAGAATGATGAAGAGGAGGTTTATGAAGCAGGGGATTATTTGGCCAATGAATATGAAGGAGATGAAGAGAACATAGACTCATTAGATTTTCTAGGAGTTGTGAGACGTATCATGACACAGACCAAGGAGCAAGAAGACTGGCGTAGAACTAGCATCTTACACACATTTGTTAGGATAGGAGAAAAGGTCTGTAAAATCGTCATCGATAGTGGAAGCTGTGTCAACGCTATTTCCACTAACGCAGCCAAAAGTCTAGGATTACCCATTGTACCACATCCCAATGCATATAAGGTGTCCTGGATCGATTCCACTTCTATACCAATCAAGTCAAGATGTCAGGTTCAAGTCCAGCTTCAATCCTATCAGGGAAAGATCTGGTGTGATGTGCTTCCTATGGGGGTAAGTAGCATCATCTTAGGCAGGCCATGGATGTTTGATCATGATGTGACCATCTTTGGTCGATCAAACTCCTGTGCTTTCAATTTCAATGGCAAGAAAATTGTCATTCATCCAACCCAGCCTAAGGATAATGTCAAGAGAGGAGCTAGCAGCTTGAAAGATAAGAAGACTGGATTAAATTTAATAGGTGCAAAAGAATTAGGGCAAGATATCAGTATGGATTTTGTGGTAGGTCTACCTAAAACTTCTAGGAAACATGACTCTGTTTTCGTGGTTGTCGATCGTTTCTCCAAAATGGCGCACTTTCATCCCGTGTTCTCAAACTTTAGACGCTTCGAAAGTGGCCAAGCTTTTTTAGATCAGTGGTTAAGCTTCATGGTTTACCCAAGACCATTGTGTCAGATAGAGATGTCAAGTTCACTAGCTACTTCTGGAAAACCCTCTGGCACATGTTAGGTACTAAGCTGAAATTCTCTACGGCCTATCATCCTCAAACCGATGGCCAAACTGAAGTAGTAAACCGAAGCTTAGAAATCTCTTAAGATGTTTAGTCGGTGACAACCTAGGAAACTGGGACTTACTACTTCCTCGTGCTGAATTTGCCTACAACAGTTCGATCAATAGGTCTATTGGGAAAAGTCCATTCGAAGTGGTCCATGGATACAAACCTAGGAAACCTTTAAACCTAATTCCATTACCAGTACATACACGAATATCTGAGTCTGCTGAGTCATATGCACAGCATGTTAAGGATTTGCACAAGGAGATTAATTAGAAGATTCAAACAAGCAATGAACTCTATAGGCATATGGCTAACTCACATAAACGTTAAAGGAATTTAATGAAGGAGACTCTGTAATGATTAGGCTTAAACCAAAAGGTTTTTCTCCGGGAACTATGAAGAAACTCCATGCCCGGGAGCCGGACCCTTCAAAATAATAAAGAAAATTGGACCTAATGCTTATGTAGTAGACTTACCACCTAGTTATGGCATTAGTTCTACATTTAATGTTTCCGATCTGAAAGAATACAAGGAACCTGCATTAATACCTGATGAACCTTTTGGTCCTAACACTTCTCTTGAGAGTGAAATGCCAATGAGTGTCCACCACCAAATATTCCTGAGCAAAAGGAAAGAACTGAAAGGATCTTGGATGACCAGATCATCACTACTAGAAATAAGGGCTACCAACGCTATCTGGTTCGATGGCAAGGACGTCCTGAATCTGAAGATTCCTGGATCACCAAAGAGGACCTACAACAAATTGACCCGGATATATTAGAAACTTATCACTCGACAGGGTCGAGTTCCTCCCACCAGGGAGAATTGGTGCGGGCACCAGAATCAGAAAGAGACTCCAACCATTCAAGCCCATTCCGAATCTTTATGGTTGGACTAGAGAGTCCGGTAACCTTTCTTTATTTTGAGTCCAAAGAATCATGTAAGTCGAGTCCATGTTGGGTCCTGTAATCTTTCTTTTGAGTCCAAAATAATCATGTAAGTCGAGTCCATGTCGGGTCTAGTCTTAGTCCAATCCAAATGGGTCAACTAGCATCAAGCCTAAAGAAGACTCATAATGTATACCCCAAATCAAGACCAAAGCCAACTCAATTGGGGACCACATGCCACATCACTTGCGCCACCTCAACTTGGGACCACATGCCACGTCAAGAGGGGACCACATGCCACCTCACATGCCACCTCACCACAAGAGGGTGCCATCCCAAGTTCAAATTCAAGGAAGTTGGCCAAGGAGGATTTCAAGCAAGAAAATCAGCCCTCTCCCCTTATATTACTCCACTTGTTTAGGGATTTGAATTTTCAAAATTTGTAAGGCTTTATTTAAAGCCTTGGATGCCCTTGTAAGAATTGATGAGTGAATACAAATTTCCAGCACTTTTCTATGTGTTTCTATGTGCCTATGTGGATCTTTGTGCCTAAGTGAACCTCTTCCTCTCCTCCACCATTTCTTCTCCCTAATCCTTCTCTTTTACTCTTCATCTTCCAAGCAATCCTCTTCCTTCAAAGCGAATTAAGGGCATCCTCTCAAGAAGAAGATCAACACCAACACAAGCTTCCACCATGGCGCCAAGGATCATTTCCATCAAACTCTCCTTTTGAGTTCCATCAATCTTCTCACTTTTAATTAAGTTTCTAATCATCTTGGTTTCTTTGTTGCAGGGTTCTCTAGGCTCCAGATCCAAGAGGAAGGATTACTTGCTACAAACCAGAAAGTTAGAAGGCCCATCTTATGTGGTATGATCTTTCATTTGAGAACCTTAAGAGTGGATTCCTTGTGCTTGAGATTTCAATGCTTGAACTCCTAGTATTTTAAGATCAGGATCATTAAATAGGGCTAGCTTGACTTGTGTGCGAATTCTAATCTTGTCCTATTTCCTTAAGATTTTGATAGTCCTCCTAGCTGGGTTTAAGTATAATCATTTAGTGTTTCTTATTTAGATCTCCTTGATCTTATATGTTGAATCACTCATATGCAAGTAGGAATTGCTAGTTAAATTTTGGTTAATCTCCTTTAGAGTTACATGTTGCATCCTCATCATGCATTCACACCAGAGCGCCATCCATTTTCGGGGCTAGTTGATTCGGCAGGTGAGTTGTTACACACTCCTTAGCGGATTTCGACTTCCACGACCACCGTCCTGCTGTCTTAATCGACCACACCCTTTGTGGGATCTGGATTAGCGCGCAGTTGGGCACCGCAACCGGCTTTCGGTTCATCCCGCATCGCCAGTTCTGCTTACCAAAAATGGCCCACTTGGAGCTCTCGATTCTGTGGCGCGGCTCAACGGAGCAGCCGCGCCGTCCTACCTATTTAAAGTTTGAGAATAGGTCGAGGGCGTTGCACCCCCGATGCCTCTAATCATTGGCTTTACGGATAGAACTCGCCCGCGAGCTCTAGCTATCCTGAGGGAACTTCGGAGGGAACCAGCTACTAGATGGTTCGATTAGTCTTTCGCACCTATACCCAAGTCAACGAACGATTTGCACATCAGTATCGCTTCGGGCCTCCACCAGAGTTTCCTATGGCTTCGCCTCGCTCAGGCATAGTTCACCATCTTTCGGGTCCCAACAGGCATGCTCCAACTCGAACCCTTCACAGAAGATCGGGTCGGCAGGCAGTGCGCCCCTTCCCGCGAGGGTGGGGGCTCCCGCCCGTCAGCTTCCTTGCGCCTTCCGGGTTTCGCGCGCGCCGTCGACTCGCATGCATGTCAGACTCCTTGGTCCGTGTTTCAAGACGGGTCGGATGGGGAGCCCGCGGGCCGTTGCCTGGGGCGCGTCGGTGCCCCGGGGGCACGCCGGGATGGCGCTCGCCGGATCCCCGGCCAGCCGACGGCGTCCGCCGCGGGCGGTTTCGACCGCCCGGGCTTCGGTCGCCGGCGCGGCCCGCAACGGTCCGCGCCCCGAGCCGAGCGGCGACCGCTCGCTGCCGTTCCGCATCCGGCCGGGGCGCATCGCCGGCCCCCATCCGCTTCCCTCCCGGCAATTTCAAGCACTCTTTGACTCTCTTTTCAAAGTCCTTTTCATCTTTCCCTCGCGGTACTTGTTCGCTATCGGTCCTCTCGCCCGTATTTAGCCTTGGACGGAATTACCGCCCGATTGGGGCTGCATTCCCAAACAACCCGACTCGTCGACAGCGCCTCATGGTGCGGCAGGGTCCGGGCCGGATGGGGCTCTCACCCTCCCGGGCGCCGCTTTTCAGGGGACTCGGGCCCGGTCCGTCGCTGAGGACGCTTCTCCAGACTACAATTCGAGGGGCGCGGCCCCCCGATTCTCAAGCTGGGCTGGTCCCGGTTCGCTGGCCGTTACTAGGGAATCCTCGTAAGTTTCTTCTCCTCCGCTTATTGATATGCTTAAGCTCGGCGGGTGGCCCCGCCTGACCTGGGTCGCGATCCGGCGTCACGCGCCCCGACCGCGGGGGGGGCGTTGCGCGGGGGGGCGAGCTGGCACCTATCGGGTCCGCGGCACGGTGGCAGGATCGCGGCCGTGCGCGTCCACCATCCACCGTGTCCGGCCACCCGGCAGCCCGGTCTTCGGCACACCGCGCCGGGGGGGGCGTGGGGGACCAGTCTCCGCATCCGGCCACCCTGGAGCCCGTTGCGGCCCCGGGGGAGCGGAGCGTCGCTGTTCGGCGTGATGCCCAGGCAGACGTGCCCTCGACCAGTTGGCCTCGGTCGCAACTTGCGTTCAAAGACTCGATGGTTCGCGGGTTCTGCAATTCACACCAGTTATCGCATTTCGCTACGTTCTTCATCGATGCGAGAGCCCAGATATCCATTGCCGAGAGTCGTACCGTGCAAGGCTGGCGATCGACGGCGGCGACGCGCTCCTCCCTCCCGGACCCGTGCGGGACAGGTGGGCGAAGGCGCGCCCCGCTCTCCTCGCTCTCCTTTTCCTTGGCACCCTCCGGGCGCCGGGGTTCTGTTCCGCCCGCCGCCCCCGCGGCGCGGGGAGGCGGGGCGATCGGCGACGCGACGGTTCGGCCGGGGCCATCCCGTCGCGGTCGCGGTTCGTTCACGCTTTCGCGGGTTCCTTTCTCGTCCTGGGTCTCGGCAATGATCTTTTCGCAGGTTCACCTACGGAAACCTTGTTACGACTTCTCCTTCCTCTAAATGATAAGGTTCAGTGGACTTCTCGCACGTCTGGGCGGCGGACCACTCGCATCGCCGTGATCCGAACACTTCACTGGACCATTCAATCGGTAGGAGCGACGGGCGGTGTGTACAAAGGGCAGGGACGTAGTCAGCGCGAGCTGATGACTCGCGCTTACTAGGAATTCCTCGTTGAAGACCAACAATTGCAATGATCTATCCCCATCACGATGAAATTGTCGAAGATTACCCGGGCCTGTCGGCAAGGCTATAGACTCGTTGAATACATCAGTGTAGCGCGCGTGCGGCCCAGAACATCTAAGGCATCACAGACCTGTTATTGCCTCAAACTTCCGTGGCCTAAACGGCCATAGTCCCTCTAAGAAGCTGGCCGCGGAGGGATGCCTCCGTGTAGCTAGTTAGCAGGCTGAGGTCTCGTTCGTTAACGGAATTACCCAGACAATCGCTCCACCAACTAAGAACGGCCATGCACCAACACCCATAGAATCAAGAAAGCTCTCATCAGTCAAATCCTTGCTATGTCTGGACCTGGTAAGTTCCCCGTGTTAAGTCAAATTAAGCCGCAGGCTCCACTCCTGGTGGTGCCCTTCCGTCAATTCCTTTAAGTTTCAGCCTTGCGACCATACTCCCCCCGGAACCCAAAAACTTTGATTTCTCATAAGGTGCCGGCGGAGTCCTGAAAGCAACATCCGTCGATCCCTGTCGGCATCGTTTATGGTTGAGACTAGGATGGTATCTGATCATCTTCGAGCCCCCAACTTTCGTTCTTGATTAATGAAACATCCTTGGCAAATGCTTTCGCAGTGGTTCGTCTTTCATAAATCCAAGAATTTCACCTCTGACTATGAAATACGAATGCCCCCGACTGTCCCTCTTAATCATTACTCCGATCCCGAAGGCCAACACAATAGGACCGAAATCCTGCGATGTTATCCCATGCTAATGTATCCAGAGCGTGGGCTTGCTTTGAGCACTCTAATTTCTCAAAGTAACGGCGCCGGAGGCACGACCCGTCCAGTTAAGGACAGGAGCGCATCGCCGGCAGAAGGGACGGGAAGGCCGTGCACACCATGGGGCGGACCGGCTGGCCCAGCCCAAGGTCCAACTACGAGCTTTTTAACTGCAACAACTTAAATATACGCTATTGGAGCTGGAATTACCGCGGCTGCTGGCACCAGACTTGCCCTCCAATGGATCCTCGCTAAGGGATTTAGATTGTGCTCATTCCAATTACCAGACTCGAGAAGCCCGGTATTTTTATTTTTTGTCACTACCTCCCCGTGTCAGGATTGGGTAATTTGCGCGCCTGCTGCCTTCCTTGGATGTGGTAGCTTTTTCTCAGGCTCCCTCTCCGGAATCGAACCCTAATTCTCCGTCACCCGTCACCACCATGGTAGGCCCCTATCCTACCATCGAAAGTTGATAGGGCAGAAATTTGAATGATGCGTCGCCGGCACATGGGCCGTGCGATCCGTCGAGTTATCATGAATCATCGGAGCGCCGGGCAGAGCCCGTGTCGACCTTTTATCTAATAAATGCATCCCTTCCAGAAGTCGGGATTTGTTGCACGTATTAGCTCTAGAATTACTACGGTTCCCGAGTAACACGTACCATCAAACAAACTATAACTGATTTAATGAGCCATTCGCAGTTTCACAGTCCGAATTAGTTCATACTTGCACATGCATGGCTTAATCTTTGAGACAAGCATATGACTACTGGCAGGATCAACCAGGTAGCACGTCCTCGGGCGATGCCAGATCCCCGCCGCCGCCGTCCCGCCGACCTGAGGGGGGGACGCCGGGACGGCCGCGGACGTCGTCGCATCGGGGCGGGCAACGATTCGAGAGATGGGACCCGGGGCACGGGGGCCACGGCACGATGAATCCACCGCATCCGTGAGCGCACGAAGCCAGGAGCGGGCCGAAGAATGGGAGAACACGGAGGGACTCTCCAAACGAGGGCGCTCGAGGACCGCACGAGGAACGGCACCCGCCGCTGCGGAGGCGGGTAGCCGCAAGGGTCGCATGGTGAACGGACGAGTCCCGCAAGGGGGGTAGACCGCACGGGCAACTGACGGGTCGCAACGAGGGGCAACAAAGGGTCCTCCGAGCACGAGTGAAGGATGCACCCACCGACGGTTGGCCACGACGAGGCAGGGAGCCCATCGCTGGATGCGCATCCAAGACTGCTCACACGCCGACACGGTCGCCGCCGCGGCGCGCACCGCACCACTCCCCCGCACGCGGATCCTTGCGACCCGAGAGCGCACGAAGAGGGTCGTCGATGGACACGCCGACAGCGAAAACCGTCGAGCACGAGATCCACACGAACCCACGAGGGACAACGGCCGCACGGGGCACCGAGCCACACCGGAGGGTGCGGGGATTTCCAATTTGACGAGGGGCGGTGGGTGTTTCGGGACGGGGCATGGGGAGGGACCACCAAGAAGGACGGGGCCGACGGAGCGGGACCTCGAGGTCTACCGGTCCAAAGAGCGCACCGACCATGGTTCCGCACGCGCGCGGCCGCGATTTTCGCCCGAGGGATCCGGACGGGCCGATGGAGGCGGGACCGGGAGGTCGACCGGACCAAAGAGCGCACCGACCATGGTTCCGCGCGCCGCGCAGCCGCATTTTTGGCCCGAGGGATCCGGACGGGGCCGATGGAGCGGGACCGGAGGTCGACCGGACCATCAAAAACCGACCTTGGTTCCGCGCGCGGGCGCGGCAACGATTTCGCCCGAGGGATCCGGACAGAGGCGATGGAGCGGGACCGGGAGGTCGACCGGACCATCGCACACCGAACTTGGTTCCGTGCGCGCGGCCACGATTTTCGCCCAAGGGATCCGGACGGCGGCGATGGAGCGGACCGGGAGGTCGACCGGACCAAAGAGCGCACCGACCTTGGTTCCGCGCGCGCGCGGCCGCATTTTTCGCCCGAGGGATGCGGATGGCGAGATGGACCAGGAACGGAGGTCGACCGACTATCGAAACCGACCTTGGATACGCTCGCGCGCGGCGACGATTTCGCCCAAGGATCCGGACGGGCGATGAGCGGGACCGGGAGGTCGACCGGACCATCGCCACCGACCTTGGTTCCGCGCGCGCGCTGGCCGCTATTTCGCCCGAAGGATCCGGACGGAGGCAATGGAGCGGGAGACCGGGAGGTCGACCGGACCATCGCACAACGACCTTGGTTCCGCGCGCGCGCGGCCGCATTTTTGCCCCGAGGATCCGGACGGGGCTGATGGAGCGGGACCGGGAGGTCGACCGGACCAAAGAGCGCACCGACCTTGGTTCCGCGCGTGCGCGGCCACGTTTTTCGCCCGAGGATCCAGACGACGACGATGAAGCGGGACCGGGAGGTCGACCGGACCATCGCACACCGACCTTGATTCCGCGCGCGCGCGGCCGCGATTTCGCCCGAGGGATCCGGACGGAGGCGATGGAGCGGGACCGGGAGGTCGACCGGACCATCGCACAACGACCTTGGTTCGGGGTGCGCGCGGCCGCATTTTCGCCCGAAGGATCCGGACGGGCCGATGGAGCGGGACCGGGAGGTCGACCGAACCAAAGAGCGCACCAACCTTGGCTCCGCGCGCGACGCGCGCCACGATTTCGCCAAGGGATCCGGACGGCGACGATGGAGCGGGACCGCGGAGG
>JAHSVC010000059.1:11619531-11637031 GCA_021397845.1 Areca catechu
GCGCGCCCGGTGACCCGCACACTCCCGTGCCGTGACTCACGCCCGGAAGTGCCGTGACCCGCGCACGCCAGTGCCGTTGCCCGCGCGCGCGCCGGTGACCCGTGCAAGCCACGCCGCGACCCGCGCGCGCGCTGGGCATCCCGCGCCCGGCTGCTCCTTGACCCGCGCACGCCCGTGCCGTGGCCCGCGCACGCCAGTGCCGTGACCCGCGCACGTTGCCTTGCGCCCGACGGTGCCGTGACCCGCGCCCGTTGACCCGTGCCGTGGCACGCGCCCGTTGACTTGCGCACGGTAGCTCGTGACCCGCGCCCGCCCGCGCCGTGACCCGCGCTTGCGCGCGCCCGGTGACCCGCGCACGCCCGTGCCATGACCCCGCGCGTGCCCGAGCCCGCAGTGCCCTTGTGCGTGCCCGGCGATGGCATGACCCGCGCACGCCCGTGCCACGACCCGCGTGCATGCGCTCCCGTTGCCCTGCGCATGGCAGCGCCTGACCCGTGCACGCCCGTGCCATGACCCGCTCGCGCTGGAGCCCGCCGTGCCCTTGTGCGTGCCCGGTGCCTCGCGCCCGGTGGTGCCATGACCCGCACGCGCGCCCGTCGCCCTGCGCATGGCAGCGCCATGACCTGCGCGCTTCCGTGCCATGGCCCGCGCGCGCCGTGCCACGACGCGCGCGATAGTGTCACGACCCGCGCGCGCCCGAGCCCGCCGTGCCCTTGTGCACGTCCGGGGCCTCGTGCCCGGCGGGACATGGACCGCGCGCGCCCGGTGAGTTGCGCCCGGCTGTGCCATGGCCGGGCACGTCCCTGTGGTGACCCGCGCACGCCGATGACCTGCACCCGGCGGTGTCGCGACCCGCGCGCCCGCGTGCGTCCCGCGGCCTGCCGTCCGCGCCCCCGCCCGGGCATGCCCCGCATCCGGCCGTGCAATGCCTGGGCCCACCGTGGGATTCGGGTCTCCGTCGCCATGTGGTGTGATATGCATGATGAAGATGCAAACATGTAACTCTAAAGGCGATTAACCAAAATTTAACTAGCAATCCTACTTGCATATGAGTGATTCAACATATAAGATCAAGGAGATCTAAATAAGAAACCCTAAATGCTTATACATAAACCTAGCTAGGAGGACTATCAAAATCTTAAAGAAATAGGACAAGATTAGAATTCGCACACAAGTCAAGCTAGCCCTATTAATGATCCCGATCTTAAAATACTAGGAGTTCAAGCATTGAAATCTCAAGCACAAGGGATTCACTCTTAAGGTTCTCAAATGAAAGATCATACCACATAAGATGGGCCTTCTAACTTTCTGGTTTGTAGCAAGTAATCCTTCCTCTTGGATCTGGAGCCTAGAGAACCCTGCAACAAAGAAACCAAGATGATTAGAAACTTAATTAAAAGTGAGAAGATTGATGGAACTCAAAAGGAGAGTTTGTTGGAAATGATCCTTGGCGCCATGGTGGAAGCTTGTGTTGGTGTTGATCTTCTTCTTGAGAGGATGTCCTTAATTCGCTTTGAAGGAAGAGGATGCTTGGAAGATGAAGAGTAAAAGAGAAGGATTAGGGAGAAGAAATGGTGGAGGAGAGGAAGAGGTTCACTTAGGCACAAAGATCCACATAGGCACATAGAAACACATAGAAAAGTGCTGGAAATTTGTATTCACTCATCAATCCTTTACAAGGGGCATCCAAGGCTTTAAATAAAGCCTTACAAATTTTGAAATTTCAAATCCCTAAACAAGTGGAGTAATATAAGGGGAGAGGGCTGATTTTCTTGCTTGAAATCCTCCTTGGCCAACTTCCTTGAATTTGAACTTGGGATGGCACCCTCTTGTGGTGAGGTGGCGTGTGAGGTGGCATGTGGTCCCCTCTTGACGTGGCATGTGGTCCCAAGTTGAGGTGGCGCAAGTGATGTGGCATGTGGTCCCCAATTGAGTTGGCTTTGGTCTTGATTTGGGGTATACATTGTGAGTCTTCTTTAGGCTTGATGCTAGTTGACCCATTTGGATTGGACTAAGACTAGACCCGACATGGACTCGACTTACATGATTATTTTGGACTCAAAAGAAAGATTACAGGACCCAACATGGACTCGACTTACATGATTCTTTTGGACTCAAAATAAAGAAAGGTTACCGGACTCTCTAGTCCAACCATAAAGATTCGGAATGGGCTTGAATTGGTTGGAGTCTCTTTCTGATTCTGGTGCCCGCACCAATTTCCCCTGGTGGGAGGAACTTGACCCTGTCGAGTGATAAGTTTCTAATATATCCGGGTCGATTTGTTGTAGATCCTCTTTGGTAATCCAGGAATCATCAGATTCAGGACATCCTTGCCATCGAACCAGATAGCGTTGGTAGCCCTTATTTCTAGTAGTGATGATCTGCTCATCCAAGATCCTTTCAATTCTTTCCTTTCGCTCCGGAATATTTGGTGGTGGACACTCAATTGGCATTTCACTCTCAAGAGAAGTGTTAGGACCAAAAGGTTCATCAGGTATTAATGCAGGTTCCTTATATTCTTTTAGATCGGAAACATTAAATGTAGAACTAATGCCATAACTAGGTGGTAAGTCTACTACATAAGCATTAGGTCCAATTTTCTTTATTATTTTGAAGGGTCCGGCTCCCCGAGCATGGAGTTTCTTCATAGTTCCCGGAGGAAACCTTTCTGGTTTAAGCCTAATCATTACAGAGTCTCCTTCATTAAATTCCTTTAATAGTTTATGTGAGTTAGCCATATGCCTATTGAGTTCATTGCTTGTTTGAATCATCTGATTAATCTCCTTGTGCAAATCCTTAATATGCTGTGCATATGACTCAGCAGACTCAGATATTCGTGTATGTACTGGTAATGGAATTAGGTTTAAAGGTTTCCTAGGTTTGTATCCATGGACCACTTCGAATGGACTTTTCCCAATAGACCTATTGATCGAACTATTGTAGGCAAATTCAGCACGAGGAAGTAGTAAGTCCCAGTTTCCTAGGTTGTCGCCGACTAAACATCTTAAGAGATTTCCTAAGCTTCGGTTTACTACTTCAGTTTGGCCATCGGTTTGAGGATGATAGGCCATAGAGAATTTCAGCTTAGTACCTAACATGTGCCAGAGGGTTTTCCAGAAGTAGCTAGTGAACTTGACATCTCTATCTGACACAATGGTCTTGGGTAAACCATGAAGCTTAACCACCTGATCTAAGAAAAGCTTGGCCACTTTCAAAGTGTCTAAAGTTTGAGAACATGGGATGAAGTGCGCCATTTTGGAGAAACGATCGACAACCACGAAAACAGAGTCATGTTTCCTAGAAGTTTTAGGTAGACCTACCACAAAATCCATACTGATATCTTGCCATGGACCATCAGGGACAGGTAAGGGCGTGTACAGACCGGTGTTCTGTCTTTGCTGTTTGCAACAGCACAGGTCCGACACTGAGCTACGATCTGGGCAACGCTCTTTTTAAGACCAGGCCAAAAAAATTGTTCTTCCATTGCTAGGATGGTTTTGTTCCTGCCAAAATGTCCTGCTAAACCTCCAGCATGGACTTCCCAGATCAGAAATTCCCTAACCGAGGTCTTGGGAATACACAACTGATTTCCTTTGAAAAGGTATCCATCTAACAGTGTATAATCACTAGGTTCACTAGATGATCTTTGTTGCAGGGATTGATAGATGTGACCAAAATCAGGACATGTGGGATATTCATCTTTCAATCTATCGAACCCTACTACTTCAGTGCTCACAGAGGTTAACAACATAGAACGGCGGCTCAACGCATCAGCAACCCTATTTTCAGTACCGGCACGATGTTTTAAAACGAACGTGTAAGCTTGTATGAATTCTACCCATTTTCCGTGCCTAGGGTTTAATTTCTTTTGAGAACTAAGGAACCTAAGAGCTTCGTGATCAGAGAACAGGACAAACTCGTGGGGTAGAAGATAATGCCTCCAATATCGTAGAGCTTGAACTACAGCATACAGTTCCTTATCATACGTGGAATACCTTAGTCTCGCCTCATTTAACTTTTCACTGAAGTATGCTACTGGGTGATTCTCTTGACTCAAGACACCTCCAATTCCGACCCCAGAAGCATCACAAGCAACCTCAAACACCTTGGTAAAATCGGGTAACCTTAAGACAGGTGCTCGTGTCATTTTCTCCTTAATTGTTAGGAAGGCCTTACCTGCTACTTTAGTCCACTCGAAATTTCCATTCCTAATACAATCAATGATTGGTGCCACTATCGTACTGAATCCTTTGATAAACCTTCTATAGAAGGTGGATAACCCATGGAAACTACGGACGTCGTGGATAGTCTTAGGCGTAGGCCACTCTACTATGGATTTAATTTTCTCAGGATCAGCGGACACCCCTTCAGATGTGACTACGAATCCTAGAAAGATAACTCTATTTGTCAGGAAATCACACTTCTTGATATTGGCATAGAGACTATCTTTTCTCAGGACTTGACAAACTTGTTTCAGGTGGGTTAAGTGGTCTGCCTTTGTTTTGCTATATATAAGTATATCATCAAAATAGACCACTACAAATCTTCCGATAAAAACCTTTAACACCTGATTCATTATTCTCATAAAAGTGCTGGGTGCATTGGACAGACCGAACGGCATGACTAACCACTCATATAATCCATCTTTAGTCTTAAAAGCGGTCTTCCATTCGTCTCCAGGCCTAACCCTAACCTGGTGATAGCCACTCTTTAGGTCTATCTTGGAAAAAATTATCGATCCGGCTATCATATTTAACATGTCGTCTAGTCTTGGGATTGGGAATCTATACTTTATAGTGATCTTATTAATGGCACGGCTATCTATACACATCCTCCAGGTGCCATCTTTCTTAGGGGTCAGCAGAGCAGGGACTGCACATGGACTTAAGCTTTCCTTAATAAACCCCTTCCTAAGAAGTTCACCCACTTGCCTTTGCAATTCCTGGTGTTCAATTGGGTTCATCCTATAGTGAGGCAAATTAGGTAAAGTCGTTCCAGGGACTAAATCTATTGCGTGTTGTATGTCTCTTAAAGGTGGAAGGTTATCGGGGAGATCTTCTGGAAACACATCCTCAAATTCTTTCAATAATTAGACCACCTCTTGAGGGTGTTCTACAGGGCTGTGGTCCTTAATTTCCTTAGCAGCTACTACCCAAATAGGTGCTCCCTCCATGATATCTTGCTCTAATTCTTTTGCACCTATTAAATTTAATCCAGTCTTCTTATCTTTCAAGCTGCTAGCTCCTCTCTTGACATTATCCTTAGGCTGGGTTGGATGAATGACAATTTTCTTGCCATTGAAATTGAAAGCACAGGAGTTTGATCGACCAAAGATGGTCACATCATGATCAAACAGCCATGGCCTGCCTAAGATGATGCTACTTACCCCCATAGGAAGCACATCACACCAGATCTTTCCCTGATAGGATTGAAGCTGGACTTGAACCTGACATCTTGACTTGATTGGTATAGAAGTGGAATCGATCCAGGACACCTTATATGGATTGGGATGTGGTACAATGGGTAATCCTAGACTTTTGGCTGCGTTAGTGGAAATGGCGTTGACACAGCTTCCACTATCGATGACGATTTTACATACCTTTTCTCCTATCCTAACAAATGTGTGTAGGATGCTAGTTCTACGCCAGTCTTCTTGCTCCTTGGTCTATGTCATGATACGTCTCACAACTCCTAGAAAATCTGATGAGTCTATGTTCTCTTCATCTCCTTCATATTCATCAGCCAAACAATCCCCTGCTTCATAAACCTCCTCTTCATCATTCTCCAGGGGTTCTGATTCACCTTCTTCTGCCTCCCCTATATGTAAAGCTCTAGAGGGACATTGGCTCATGAAATGACCTGGTTTACGACACTTATAGCAGACTCGCTCCCTCTCACCTCAAACTTCAGGGCTCTTTCCTTTGTCTTCTCTAGGAATTAAGGGGGTGGTCGGATTGGGTCTAAGGGTTGGATTCGGGCTGGACCTTGTTCTATTGGTGGGACTAGGGACTGAGCTAGGCCTACTGATAGGAGGGTTAAACCTACTAGATTCAGGTCGTCTAAATGTAGCTCTCCTTTGAAACCTCTCATAGTCCGTGGCAACTTGGTATGCCTGATCTAAATCATGGACTTCCCTTAAAAACAGTTCCCCTTTTATATCATCATTCAACCCTGATCTAAACCTTGATAAAGTGGCTGCTTCAGACTCGACTACGTTGCATCGCATCACAAACTCATCAAACTTAGCAACATATTCAGAAACGGTCTTGTTACCCTATGTCAATCGTTGCCACTGATCTAATAACCTTTGCTGATAAGACATAGGCAGATATTTCTCTCTAAGTTTCCTCTTCATATCTCTCCATGTTGCTATAGGTAAATCTCCCCTTTTGATGGGGAACTAATATGCATGCAATTTTTTTTGTATGTTTTACATGTTGAGTTAGGTGATTAATTCCCAAATTTCAGATCAAAATTATTTGTAGGGAATTTTGTATGAATTTTTGAAGATCAGCATGCAGATTAGGACCTAGAAAAGTAGCAAAGAAGGACCGCCGGGGCTGAGAAGCCTCGGTTAGGGCAAGTTCTCCTACAATAAAACTACTGGAGGTAGTGGGGTGTACCTGACAACGTCTATGAAGATCGCAGCGAAGGGGTCTCTCGTTCCTCGATGGATGCGGCCTGGAAAATCGAGCCAAAGACCCGCGGATACCCAGCTTTCTGCTCGGTGATCCGATTGAGGCTTGGCTGGAGTCGTTGGATTCGTAGGAACTCAGGGACCTGCAAACGACCTGTCAGGGGTTAGGAAGCTCACAAAGGAACAAGAAAACAAAGTAAAAACAGCAAGGGAAGGCTTCTTTTGGAGTGGGCGTCCAGGGATCTGGAGGGTTTGTTGGCAGCAGGAAGATGATTGCAAACACCGGGAAGAAGAACTCTCACAAACCCCTTTATGCACACAGCAGGGTATCACACCACTCAATAGAAGAACTCAAGGTTTTCATTCATCAAAAAATTCCTCTCATACAAGAGGCTAGGGTCCCTTAAATAGACCCTTAACCTTGGGCTCCAAGTAAGGGTACATAAGTCTTTACATAAGAATCCTTTTCCCTCTCAAACCCTAGCTAGAATATTAGGTAGAAAAATCCCTAAAAATTCTTTTGACTTGGTCAACACTCCAAGGATGCCTAGGGGGGCGTGTTGGGCTTCTAGGAGCAGCAAGGGGCCGGCCCAAAGGGGCCCGGGTGCATGGGTTTGGGCCTCTGGAAGCTGGGGTGGCCTGGTAGCCAAGTAGCAGGAATATTCCCTGGTATCTTGCTTCTTAGGGGCTTGGGCTTGGCACCTGGGCTTGATTTCTTTGGGCTAGGATGTAGATGGACCTCTAAAATCATAGATGCCTTGGTATATGAATATATTTTGGCATCTGGAAGGGAATCTGGGCATCTGGAGGGTATCTGCAAGAAATCAGGATTTTCTGAATTTTTCTCCTGGGGTCTTCAAATCTTCAAGCTGGGTTGGACTTGGGCTATACTTCCATGTCTTCAATCTAGTTGGACTTGGTCTTCACTTGTATGATATAGTCTTGAGTCTTCAGTATGCTTGGACAGGACTCAAAAAAAATAAAATTAGCTCAACATAAGCTGACTAGCAATGGACTGAACTAGCTCAACATGAGCTGACTAGTACAGAAGTGAAATAACAACTAAAAATACTCAAATAACAACTAAAATAGACTCAGATGAGCTAAGACCTTATTACAGATGGACTCATAAATTATTGATCAATTTACAGAGGGTTGAGAAGCCTCTGCCTTATTCTGGTGCCTTTGGTGTCCCCACCAATTCTCCCGGGGTGGGAGGAACTCGACCCTGTCGAGTGAAGGTCAGACTGGCTCACATATCTCTCGAGAAGGTCTGGGTTGAGGCGTTGCAAGTCCTCTCGAGAAATCCACGAATCGTCCGACTCTGGCCGGCCTTGCCATCGGACCAGGAAGCGTTGATAGACATGGCCCTGGGTCGTGATGGCTTGATCGTCCAGGATACGCTCGATCCATTCTCCTCTCTTAGGCCAAATTTGTTTGTGGACACTCTAGGTTAGGGTCACTCACAATGAAAAGAAATAGGTCCAAAGGCCTCACTAGGTATCGCTGCCGGTTCTCTATACTCAACCAGGTCTGTAATATTGAAGGTAGAACTAATGCCCAAATCCGAAGGCAATTCTAACACCTAGGCATTTGATCCAACCTTCTCTATCACTTTAAAAGGTCCGGCTCTGCGAGCATGAAGCTTCTTTTAGGCCTAAGCCTAACCAAGATAGAATCCACTACATCAAATTCTTTAATCCATCTTAGGGAATTAGCCAGTTGTTTCAAAATTAGTGCAGGTGGTGAACATGCTGGGCACATGCAGACTCCTAACAAGATGATGCAAAGGACTCATACTGACACCTAAAGACTCGACTATGCATTCCTATCGAAGAAAATTTTATTGAACTCTTTGGATCTAAACCTAATAGATTATAGGTTCTCTAGGTTTGATCCTAGCTTGACATGCACATGAAAATTTACAGTGAACTCCTAGCAAATTCCAAAGAGTATGCCAGAAGTAAGATGCAAACCTAACATGCGTGATGAATGCATGCAGTATGCTAATCTCAGCTAAATGCAATCTAATGATCCTAGAAATGCTGGAGGTGTCAGGAAAGGGCAGAAAATAGGAAGTGGGTTCAGAATTAGTTTGGTAGGGTAGGAAAAAAGGTTCAAGGTTAGTTGGATAAAGTTGGATAAAAGACGGGATGTCAGGAACTAATCCTATACTAATGAGGTTAACCTTACGGGGTTGCGGTATATCTATGGGGTTTGTATAATGGAAGGATGGGTTATTAATCTCAGGGAAGAGGTCCTTAATGGGAACTATAGGAGGAGGCTCATCTTGAAGGTATAGATTCAAAGAGATCAGGTCCTTAATAAATTCTTCAGGTTCTTGTATTTTAGGACAAGACTCTATAATTTGGCTCTCCTCTATGGTTTCCTCAGGTAAGGCTCTAGTAGCAGTACCCAGGTTCTCTTCCTCTATTTGTTCTTCCACTATAGCTTTAGGTTGGATGTGGTCAAGGTCAACTACCTCTAGGTTGGCTTTTACCTGAGTATCTATTGGGTCAGCTAATTCTAGGTCATCTAAAGGTGTCACCTCTTCTCCCTCATACTCATCCACTAGGCTCACATCAGCTTCATACACTTCCGCGTTAATGTAAGCCTTGTAAATCTCAGGAATGGTTGGAGAAGGTCGACTAGGGAAAAATTGGCTAGGTCCTGGTTTCTAATTATGGACACTAATCCTAGTAGGTTCAGGTTGTATAAGGGGTAGTGGCTCACTACTGGGTTCATATTTAGGGATACTAATCCTATGGGGTTCAGGTTGACTAGAAGAAGCATGACTAGTACTAGGTTGATACTTAGGGGTTATGGGTTCTCTAGGCTCACAGGACAAGGGTGCAGATCTATGGGTCATGGGATTATAGGATCTGGGGTCATAGGATTTTGGGTCAGCTCTATGATCAGGTTCTAAGGATGGATCATGGTATGGGGTCCTCCTAAGGTTGGGCTTCCTATATGGGTCAGGATATTGGGTTCTCCTAGGGTTGGACTCCCTATATGGGTCAGAATATTGGGTTCTCCTAGGGTTGGGCTCCCTATATGGGTCAGAGTATTGGGTTCTCCTAGGATTGGACTCCCTATATGGGTCAGAGTATTGGGTTCTCCTGGGTTCAGTATCATAATAATGGTCACGGTAAGGGGTTCTTCTAGGTTCAGTATCATAATAAGGGTCATGGTAAGGGGTTCTTCTAGGTTCAGTATTATTGTATGGGTCAGGCTGAGGGGCTCTCCTAGGTTCAATCTCTCGGTATGGATCAGGGTTTGGGGTCCTCCTAGGTTGAGGATTGTAGTACGGGTCAGAATAAGGGGATCTCCTAGGTTCGACCTCATGGTATAGATCAGGGTTTGGGGTTCTCCTAGGTTGAGGGGACTCAGGATCTGGCTCAGATTGTGACCCATAGGTTCTTGCTATGGTCCCTACACGGCCTCCTAACTGGTCAAACCTTTTGGCAAGATGGTCAATTCTATTGTTGGTTTGGGTACCAGACTGAGTTAACTGGGTAGTCATCTGGGCCATTTGATCAGCTAGGGCTTTTATTTGGGCTTGTAAGTTTTCCATGGGTTCAGACATTTGTGAAGGAGGTGGGTGATATGAAACTCCTGATCTAGTGCTCATACAAGACTCGATCAGACCGACTATAGCTGACTAGACCTAGAGTCCAAACTAGATGCTCAATCAAGGTGGCAAACTAGCCTATAGTAACCCTGTACTCAGCCAGGCAGGTGTAAGGGGAGTGTTAGGTCCCTGATTGCCAATCCTAGACACCAATCAGAGATTGGCCAGGTAGGCGGACCAGCACACAAGCCCTTCGGGATTGAATCCCTAAACCACCGTTCTAGACACTGAGCACAAGGCACACACAGGTTAACTTGACACAGTGATCTAACACTAGCCCGGACCCGACCAGTTGGTGTCCCTAGCCCACTAGGGCAAATTAAGTCTAATTACTTTTAGGTTAAGGCTTGGGACTGAATACAAGGGATGTGGTTTTGGGCTAAGGAGAGGTGATCAAACCCTCCCCCCATCTGATATAGCAAGAGTGCCCTTAAAAGTAAATTATGCAATGATGGCAGGCAGATGAGGATGCAAATTAGGGTTTAGATATTTTTTTTTTTTGGTATTTTTGGAAAATATGTATTTTTTTTTGGATATTTTTTAAATATAAGAAAACTTGCAAATCATGGCCTAATATACTGGAAATATACTAAAATTAAGAAATATGCAAAAACTCCTAAACAAAACCCTAAAACATCCAAACTTGTCTTGATAAAAAAAACAGAGCTGAAAATTTGCAGGCCCTATTTTGGCTTTCAGAAAATTCACAGGCCATAATAAAATCTGGAAAAATTTTTAAAATTACTATGAATTATTATAAATCCAGTAAAATAAATTTCATAATTTTTGGAGTTTTTAACAAGGAGAAATAATTAAAATAACAGAGTATATATGGACTGGAAAATTGCAAAAAATAAGCCCTAATCTAAGCTCTGATACCAAATGATGGGGAACTAATATGCATACAATTTTTTTTTATGTTTTACATGTTGAGTTAGGTGATTAATTCCCAAATTTCAGATCAAAATTATTTATAGGGAATTTTGTATGAATTTTTGAAGATCAGCATGCAGATTAGGACCTAGAAAAGTAGCAAAGAAGGACCGCCGGGGCTGAGAAGCCTCGGTTAGGGCAAGTTCTCCTACAATAAAACTACTGGAGGTAGAGGGGTGTACCTGACAATGTCTATGAAGATCGCAGCGAAGGGGTCTCTCGTTCCTCGATGGATGCGGCCTGGAAAATCGAGCCAAAGACCCGCGGATACCCGGCTTTCTGCTCGGTGATCCGATTGAGGCTTGGCTGGAGTCGTTGGATTCGTAGGAACTCAGGGACCTGCAAACGACCTGTCAGGGGTTAGGAAGCTCACAAAGGAACAAGAAAACAAAGTAAAAACAGCAAGGGAAGGCTTCTTTTGGAGTGGGCGTCCAGGGATCTGGAGGGTTTGTTGGCAGCAGGAAGATGATTGCAAACACCGGGAAGAAGAACTCTCACAAACCCCTTTATGCACACAGCAGGGTATCACACCACTCAATAGAAGAACTCAAGGTTTTCATTCATCAAAAAATTCCTCTCATACAAGAGGCTAGGGTCCCTTAAATAGACCCTTAACCTTGGGCTCCAAGTAAGGGTACATAAGTCTTTACATAAGAATCCTTTTCCCTCTCAAACCCTAGCTAGAATATTAGGTAGAAAAATCCCTAAAAATTCTCTTGACTTGGTCAACACTCCAAGGATGCCTAGGGGGGCGTGTTGGGCTTCTAGGAGCAGCAAGGGGCCGGCCCAAAGGGGCCCGGGTGCATGGGTTTGGGCCTCTGGAAGCTGGGGTGGCCTGGTAGCCAGGTAGCAGGAATATTCCCTGGTATCTTGCTTCTTAGGGGCTTGAGCTTGGCACCTGGGCTTGATTTCTTTGGGCTAGGATGTAGATGGACCTCTAAAATCATAGATGCCTTGGTATATGAATATATTTTGGCATCTGGAAGGGAATCTGGGCATCTGGAGGGCATCTGCAAGAAATCAGGGTTTTCTGAATTTTTCTCCTGGGGGTCTTCAAATCTTCAAGCTGGGTTGGACTTGGGCTATACTTCCATGTCTTCAATCTAGTTGGACTTGGTCTTCACTTGTATGATATAGTCTTGAGTCTTCAGTATGCTTGGACAGGACTCAAAAAAATAAAATTAGCTCAACATGAGCTGACTAGCAATGGACTGAACTAGCTCAACATGAGCTGACTAGTACAGAAGTGAAATAACAACTAAAAATACTCAAATAACAACTAAAATGGACTCAGATGAGCTAAGACCTTATTACAGATGGACTCATAAATTATTGATCAATTTACAGAGGGTTGAGAAGCCTCTGCCTTATTCTGGTGCCTTTGTGTCCCCCCCACCTTTGCCTTGATATGCGTTCCATGTTTCCCCAATATAATCGAGCCTGATGAACTAGTCTGATTCTGGCAAACTTAAATCTTCTCTCTTCAGACATATCATACCAGTCAAAATACTGGTCCATGTCAGCCTCCCAGTCTATGTACACCTTAGGATCTAGGCTTCCCTCAAAGGTTGGTGCATCTAGACGGATGTTCCTTAGGGCCCGATCATCCTGATCAAAAGTATCATAGTGAGGTCTTCTAGGAGGTGGCTCTGGAGTATGATCAACATAATCCTGATGCGGTCTTCTTTGAATTGGGTCAGGTGTGTGTTCCTGTCGTTGGGCTCTAGGATGAACTGAAGGTAATCTAGGTGAAGGTGGTTCAGTTGGGGTCAACCTAGCTTCTTCTAGGGCTCCTACTCTTTCCTCGAACTGACCAAATTTAGCATCCAAACGGTCCATCTTCTCGATCATAGATCTCATAAGGCTTTCCATACTAGTATCCATGGATGAACTAGGTTGGGTTTGTGAAGGGTGGTAAGGTGTGCTTGACCTAGTTGTCATGCAAACAATTAGACTCAGACCCGAACTATGAGTTTTCTAAACCGGTTACTCCAAATAAACTGAGTTGACTAGATACAATCAAATCAACAGCTACTCTCTTCCACTGGCCAGTCAGGAGGTGGGTCTGTGGGAGGTTCCCCCAGCTTTCACTGGGTCCTAATTAAAAACCACAAGAACCGCTTAGGCTTGAGCCACTTAACCTCTATCCTTGACACCAGCTTCCAATAATAGATGAAGAAATGGGTTGCACAAGCTTTCCCAATTGAATTGAACTGGACCTAGAGTTCCAAGCTAGTTGCCTAATCAAGGTGGCAAGCTAGATTGTAGTAACTCTATACTTGGCTAGGTTTTAGAACAAGGGGAGTGTGAGATCCTGTCTCTGGCCTACCTAGGCCGGTGGAATTGGCCCGATAGACGGATCAGCACCCAAGCCCTTAGTCCCAATTCTAGACACCAAGTAATAGGGCACACACAAGACTAGTTGACATAATGAGTTGACAATAACCCGGACTCGACCAAATTGATGTTCCTAACCCACTAGGGCAATTAATGTCTATCAATTTTAGTTAGGGATTAGGTCGATATGCAATTTGGTGATTTTTGGGCTAGGGACAGGTGATGAAATCTTGACCCTATGTCAATTTCATGCCCTTAATTTGATTTGCCATGAGATGCATGCAAATTTCAAATTTCAGGTGCAGAAGTAGTGTGTTGTAGTTTAAATGTGGTGTTGATAAGTACAGAAATAAATGTCAA
The DNA here is from genome assembly GCA_021397845.1 of Areca catechu. NCBI lineage: Eukaryota > Viridiplantae > Streptophyta > Magnoliopsida > Arecales > Arecaceae > Areca > Areca catechu. The sequence goes on from JAHSVC010000059.1 coordinate 11,633,430, forward strand.
AAAAATTTAAAAAAATCACAAAAAACTCCTAACTTATATATGACATACCAGATGAAACGAAATTTCAAAATAAAATCTGTACTATTCTAGGCAGATTTTGAAATGAAGATAATGAAAAGGAACAGAACAGAAACCTTAATAACACTGATGGACTGCAGGAATTTTCATTTTTTTTGTGATTTTTTTATTAGATTGAAATTTAAAAAGGTGATAAACAACTTAAAATTGAATAGGAAAAAAAATATTCCAATGAGGAATGTGATACTTGCCTTTGGAGTTGCAGGCGGATTACAGTCAGCCTACAGAAAATACAGCAAGCAGAAAAACAGAACGTGACCAATACAAAATTCACAAATGAAATCTAAAAAGTCCTTTGGCTTTCTTTTCACGGGTCAATCACAATGGCACCCCGACACGCCTTAGGAGATCCCCGTGGAATGGGAAGAGAGGGTGTTTAAACCCTACTTTCTCCTAAGACCGGACGGCCTGGTAACGCCCCCGATCCAAGTACTTCAAGGACTTAATGCTATGCAATCAGGAACTTATTCTACCATGCTCTGATACCAAGATTGGTGTGATATGCATGATGAGGATGCAAACATGTAACTCTAAAGGAGATTAACCAAAATTTAACTAGCAATTCCTACTTGCATATGAGTGATTCAACATATAAGATCAAGGAGATCTAAATAAGAAACCCTAAATGCTTATACTTAAACCCAGCTAGGAGGACTATCAAAATCTTAAAGAAATAGGACAAGATTAGAATTCGCACACAAGTCAAGCTAACCCTATTTAATGATCCCGATCTTAAAATACTAGGAGTTCAAGCATTGAAATCTCAAGCACAAGGGATTCACTCTTAAGGTTCTCAAATGAAAGATCATACCACATAAGATGGGCCTTCTAACTTTCTGGTTTGTAGCAAGTAATCCTTCCTCTTGGATCTGGAGCCTAGAGAACCCTGCAACAAAGAAACCAAGATGATTAGAAACTTAATTAAAAGTGAGAAGATTGATGGAACTCAAAAGGAGAGTTTGTTGGAAATGATCCTTGGCGCCATGGTGGAAGCTTGTGTTGGTGTTGATCTTCTTCTTGAGAGGATGTCCTTAATTCGCTTTGAAGGAAGAGGATTGCTTGGAAGATGAAGAGTAAAAGAGAAGGATTAGGGAGAAGAAATGGTGGAGGAGAGGAAGAGGTTCACTTAGGCACAAAGATCCACATAGGCACATAGAAACACATAGAAAAGTGCTGGAAATTTGTATTCACTCATCAATCCTTTACAAGGGGCATCCAAGGCTTTAAATAAAGCCTTACAAATTTTGAAATTTCAAATCCCTAAACAAGTGGAGTAATAAAAGGGGAGAGGGCTGATTTTCTTGCTTGAAATCCTCCTTGGCCAACTTCCTTGAATTTGAACTTGGGATGGCACCCTCTTGTGGTGAGGTGGCGTGTGAGGTGGCATGTGGTCCCCTCTTGACGTGGCATGTGGTCCCAAGTTGAGGTGGCGCAAGTGATGTGGCATGTGGTCCCCAATTGAGTTGGCTTTGGTCTTGATTTGGGGTATACATTATGAGTCTTCTTTAGGCTTGATGCTAGTTGACCCATTTGGATTGGACTAAGACTAGACCCGACATGGACTCGACTTACATGATTATTTTGGACTCAAAAGAAAGATTACAGGACCCAACATGGACTCGACTTACATGATTCTTTTGGACTCAAAATAAAGAAAGTTTACCGGACTCTCTAGTCCAACCATAAAGATTCGGAATGGGCTTGAATTGGTTGGAGTCTCTTTCTGATTCTGGTGCCCGCACCCCCATGGCATGGTCGCGGTAGCGTGGGCGCTCACCGGGCCCTCACGGAGGGTCCAGAGTCGCGCATGCGCTCTCGGGACCAGTGTCTCGATGCGCACGGCACGGGCACCCGCCCGGAGCATCTTGGTTTTATCCAATGCGGCGAACCCGGCGCTCCGGGAGGGGCATCCGACCAAAGGAGGGGAGTGGCCGGGGAGAGCGCGCCGTCTTCGGTCCCGGCGGGCTGGGCACCTGCGGCCCGACGGCTCTGACGCGATGCCCGGTGCCTTTCCGCAACCGTCGCTCGAGCATGCATCCGACCCCCACAGTTGGAGCGGCCGAGCAGGCAATCCACCGCACCGGCACCCGCGCTCAAGCCGGGACCTGCACGGAAGCGCCCGGGCGGACGGTGGCTCCGCCGCACCGGCACGCGCGCGGGGACGGGGCCGTCGAGGTCGACGCCGCCGTGCCCGCCCGGGTGGATGCCCGAGCGGTACGGTGCCACGCTCCGTTCCACGGGCCGGGCACGGCGACGGTGCGCGCAATCGGGGACCCGGGGGCGCGCCCATCCGCTTCCGGGCCCCGGTCCCGGCGCCGTCCACCGCGGTGCCCTCGCCGGTGCACGGCCGTGCCTTCCACCTCGCCGCTCAGCGCGGGCGAGCCATCCCGCCACGCCGCGATGACGGGCCCTCCGCGCGCCGCCGTGGTCGGTGCAATGGCATCCCGCACGTGCCCGCTCGCAGGTCGTCGCTTCGCCGCCGCATCGTCGGCGGTGGTCGATAGGTCCGCGCGCTGCACGCGACCTCCGACCTCGTCGCGGGACCCGCATCCGGATCGGGGTTGCGCCCTCGCGCGGGTTGGCTCGGGGGGCCGGGGTTCGGGATCGTGGGGTGGGGTACGAATCCGTGCGACTCGAGGCTGGATCTCAGTGGATCGTGGCAGCAAGGCCACTCTGCCACTTACAATGCCCCGTCGCGTATTTAAGTCGTCTACAAAGGATTCTGCCCGCCGCCCGTCCGGAATTGCGCTCCATGGCAGCCGCCCGTGACCGCTACGCCGCGGGGGCTAAGCTTGCGACACGAGCCCTTGGGGGCCGAGGTCCCCTACTGCGGGTCGGGAGACGGACGGCGGGCTCGGGCGCCGCTTCACTAGCTTAGATTCTGACTTAGAGGCGTTCAGTCATAATCCGGCACACGGTAGCTTCGCGCCACTGGCTTTTCAACCAAGCGCGATGACCAATTATGTGAATCAACGGTTCCTCTCGTACTAGGTTGAATTACTATCGCGGTACGGCCATCAGTAGGGTAAAACTAACCCGTCTCACGACGGTCTAAACCCAGCTCATGTTCCCTATTGGTGGGTGAACAATCCAACACTTGGTGAATTCTGCTTTGCGCGCCCGGTGCCCCGCGCCGGCGCTACCAGGATGCGCGCCCGCCCGCGCCCGTGCACGCGCCCGGTGCCCCGCGCCCGTCGCTGCCAGGACCCGCGTCCGCGCGCCCCGCGTCGCGCGCTGCCCGGTGCCCCGCCCCGGCGCTGCCAGGACGCGAGCCCGCCCGCGCCCGTGCGCGAGCCCGGTTCCCCCGCGCCCTTCTCTGCCAGGACCCGCGTCCGTGCGCTCCCGGTTCCCCGCCCCGGCGCTGCTAGGACCCGCGCCCCGCACGACCCGTCCGCGGCGCACGGGTGCCACGCCCGCCCGGCGCTGCCAGGACGCGCGCACGCCCCGCGCCCGTGCGCGCAGCCCGGGAACTCGAGCCCGTCGCTGCCAGGACCCGCGCACGCCCTCGCCCGTGCGCGCACACC
>JAHSVC010000059.1:11644531-11654531 GCA_021397845.1 Areca catechu
TTCCACTTCTCACGGCCACCCTCTCCAAGTCCAGGCCGGCCGCCAGCATCCAACTCCAGTCCAGATACTTTAGATCTACAGCAATTCTAAGAGGAAGTCAGATCGGCCTCCAAGAGAATCCTGATTTCAGCAACTTCAGCTATAAGTTCTTCAACCTGGTAAATCTTTTCTTGAGTATCTGAATTCCATCACTTGTTCCTCTTCTCTCCCAGATCTTGAGTCCAGGAGAAGCCGACCAAACCACAAGACCAGTATTGGAGGATCCATTACGAAGATAGCCGACTCCGAGGATCCCACAATCTGCTCGAGAGGGTTCTTCCACCAAAATCCTGAGAAGATCACTGTCTGGTTAGTAAACCATCCCTCCTCTCTATTTCTATTCTGTTGAAAGTTCAGAGCGAAACCCTAGGTCTGGGAGTTTCTCAACCCCCAGCGATCCGTTACTTCTGAACTACTCTGATAACTTAGCTTCTTCTAAATTGTGCTTTCAATCCTTACCTAGTTTCCATCAACTTAGTTTAACTTTACTTTGAGTCAAAGCCAATTTCTGAAATATAAAAAAAAAAAAAAAAAAGAATTAATCTTAATTTTACTTCCGCATACGCTTCTTTGTTCTTTGTTCTGCATCATTTTTGGTATCAGAGCTTTCGTTCTGCATCAATTTTTGGTATCAGAGCCCTGTCTAGGGTTTCTGTTTGATTGCCTGTTTGAGTCCCTCTCTTTTTACTTTGTCTGCTCGAAGTAGACTCCCCAGGACGTCCGGTCCTAGGAACGAAGCGAGGTACAAACCTCCTCTTCCCATTCCACGGGGTGTTCCTAGGGCGTGTAGGGGATCCGTTGGGTTACAACTTCATAGCAGAAATTGTAAACGGGGAAGTGCTCTATTTTCAGCCCGTAATTGCCCTGTTGCAGGAATTATTTCTCACTGCAGGTAACTCCAAATTCAGTCATTTTTATTTTGCTGAAACCAATATAATAGAATCTAATTTGAATAATTTTCTCATAATTTATTGGTTTTCGTGCGATTTCTTAGAATTAAATTATGGTAACTCTATTTTTGTGTTCTGCAATCCATTTATTTTTGAGTGTTCATCTCTTAATTCAACTTAAGGGCATTTGAACATCTAAGATAAGGGGAGGAGTTGATAACCTCTCCTTAGCTCAAAACCACCACCCCTTCATTCGAACCTAAGCCTTAAATCTAAAATTGATTAGACCTAATTTGCCCTAGTGGGCTAGGGACATCAACAAGTCGGGTCAAGGCTAGTGTTGAGTCAGTTTGTCTGGTTACTCTGTGTGTGCTTTGTACTCAGTGTCTAGAACGGTGGTTCAGGGATTTCATCCCGAAGGGCTTGTGTGCTGGTCCGCCTACCTGGCCAATCTCTGATTGGTGTCTAGGATTGGCAATTAGGGACCTAACACTCCCCTTACACCTGCCTGGCTGAGTCCCGAGTTACTACAGGCTAGCTTGCCACTCTGATTGGCATCTAGTTTGGGCTCTAGGTCTAGTTAACCCGTAGTCGTTTCAGTCGAGTCTCATTTGGTGTGCTTGCTTGCATCATCATGTCCACCCGGAACGAAGTACCCTACCAACCTGGTCAAACCCAACCTGATTTAGAGGCCATGATTAGAACTCTTACCGAAAGTATGACCAAATTGAGTCAGGATATGAATGAGGGTTTTGCCCAGTTTAGAGACCGAGCCCAGGGACTTGAGAAACGTAGACATCAAAATTGCACCCCTGATCCAAAATTTAATAGGCCCCAACCTCACCCATGCCAGGAGCCTAGGAGGACCTTATACCGTGATCCCGAGCATAACCCTAGGAGCCTATATCCATACTTGGTTGACTCAGAAAAGGGACCTGTTAGGAACACCGAACCTTATGCACCCACTTTTGATGGAAGACAAGAGACATATATTAAGTGGGAAGAACAAATGGATTGGTATTTTGAGTGCACTAACATATCGAAATTAGGACAAATTAGGTTGGCCAAAACCAAGTTCACCAAACATGCTAGGTCGCATTGGTATGCTATTGAGCATGAGTGTTATCAAAGAAAGAGGAAATATATACTTGGAGAGATATGAGAAGTAAGTTGAGAGATAGGTACCTAGGTAGATCCTATGAGAAAAGACTTTTAGACCAATGGTACCAATTGCGACAAGGTAATAGGCCTGTGTCTAAATATATCGAGGACTTCTAGTGGTACGACATGAAATGCAATACCATTGAGACCGAAGCTCAGATCATATCGAGGTTTAGGGTTGGTTACACCCAGACATTTATAGGAAGCTATGCCTTGAAATAACCAATAAGTTAGACCGAGCCTACCAAGAAGCCCAAGACTATGAGAGGTCTTTAAGATATAACCAATCAAGTACTTTGGACTTAAAGCCAACCTCTACCAACTTGAGTCAAGTTCCGATTGATCCGACACCCGTAGTGAACCGAACTTTTGTTTGTCAATTCCCACTTGTGTCACCTCTTGACCAGAAGGATAACACTGAGAAGAAGTTAGGCATGGCCAGCCCAAAATTAGTTGACCTGACCAGAGCCGTACTTAAAGGGAATCAAAGGAGAATAGATTAGAACATTTCAGTGAGATTGAGGAAGAAATATATAAGCCTGACATAAGTTTGATAGATGAATATGAAGAAGAAGAATTTGAGGATATCTCTCATGATAATTCAATTAACCAACTCCTACCTAATGGGGTTATTGAGGGGACCCCTGCCACTCAAGGAATTCAGGAGCTAACCCTAAGAGAAGACCCTTTTGAGGAAGTTCAGGAAGAGGAAATTACACCAAATGAAAGTTTAAGTGAGAATACCCCTGAACTCATTGAGGAATCCAAAGAAGACACCCCTGAGTCAAATCTGGTAGAGAAGTGTGAAGAAGGAAGGGGTTCACAAGAATTGCCCATTGAGAAGGTCCAAGAACAAGAAAAAGATAGTAGCTTAGAGGACTTTTTAGATAAACATCCAAAGACCTTCCTGATAACCTTCCACCTTCTAGGAGCACCCAGCCTACCCTAGAACTTGCACTTGTAGACCCTCCTAGAGCAAATCATGAGGTTTGGATGAGTGCACCTATAGAACAATGTCCTCATTTTGAGGTCATCCTGAATAACCAAGGTTGTTTCTTGTTTCTAATAAGCCACCTCAAAACTCTGATTCTTATTTCCTACCCTTCCTTGAATCTTCTCATGTTTCTAGAGCTATGGGATTACACTTTACTGAGATCTCTAGGTTGCAAGACTCCTTAGAACCTATTAGGTTTGCCACCTACTTCTGGAAGACCTTATGGCACCTACTAGGCATCCATAATAAGTTTTCATGCTCTGCATGCCCTCCTCCGACCCAAGGTCAAACCTAGAGAGCCTTAATTTCTTAGGTTTAGACCTAGGGTTCCTTTGGAATAAAGTCCATTCTTTAGGAATGCGTCGTCAGTCTAGTTTAGTTTTTCTTGACCCTTTACTAGGCTTTGGCTCTGATTTTGGTTTGATTGAGAGCACCAGGAATTGGGATTTGTATTTTGTCCAGGACTAAATTTGCATATAATGTTTCGATCAATAGGTCTATAGGCTAGAGTCCCTTTGAAATTGTTCATGGATACAAGCCTCACACACCACTTGATCTGATTTCACTATTAGTCCCACACACAAGTCTCTTGATGCACTTGCATAGCATGTAAAGGACTTGCATAAAGAAATTCATGCCAAAATAAATTTAAGTAATGAAACTTATAAGAAGTTGGCTGATTCTCAAAGGCGAGTCAAAACTTTTGTTGAGGGAGACTATGTAATGATTAGGTTAAGGCCTGAACGGTTTCCTCCTGGAACTGTTAGAAAGTTACATGCTAGAGGAGCTGGACCATTTAGAGTGGTGAAGAGAGTAGGGTCCAATGCCTATGTGCTCGAGTTGCCTTCAGAACTAGGCATTAGCTCCACTTTCAACATTACAGACCTAGTAGAGTATAGAGAGCCAGCTGTGATTCCCAGTGAGCCTTTTTGAGCCTAATCCTGCTCTTGAGAGTGAACCCAACCCTGTGTGTCCACCAACAAACTGGCCTGTGAGGAAAGAGCAGATTGAAAAGATCCTGGATGATCAGGTTATCTCTACTCGTAATCGAGGATACCAAAGATACCTGGTCCGCTGGCAAGGAAGGCCAGATTCTGATAACTCTTGGATCTCCCAAGAAGAATTACAAGAATTGGACCCAGACCTCTTGGAGAGATACCAGAGCCAGCTTGATCCATACTCGACAGGGTCGAGTTCCTCCCACCCCGGGAGAATTGGTGCGGGCACCAGACTCAGAAGAAGACTTCAGGGCTCCATCTGGATCTCTGATTGACATTGCCCGAAGAATTAGGATTTTCTGGTTTTGTAATAAGGGTTGACTTGGTCAACTCAATTTTAGTTTGAGTCTGTATTTCCCTGCAATTTAAATTTTGTTGAGTCATGTTGACTCAATACAAGTCCTAGTAGTGGTCTAGGTCTTCTCCAAGGTGCCACATTTTCTCCCAGGACCAAGCAAGTGGGCGCCACACTCCCAGCCACATGCCAGAGTCCAGGAGGCGCCACATCTCCATCCAGTGTGCCTTGGTCCCCACACCACAAGAAAGCAGGTCCCTTCTTTCATGCGCCACTTGGGGGAGAAATCCATCAAGATACCTCAATCCAAGGAGGAGCCAACTTCTTTCCAGATAAACCCAAGCCAGGATGGCAAGAATTTTTCTTGAAGAGAGGATCAAGGAGGTGCCCCACAATGTTCCATAAAAACCCAAGTTATAAAAGGGAAGAGAGCATGTCTTGGAGAGAAAATCAAGGAGGCACCCAAAAGTTTCCTAAAGTGCCAAAGCCATGAAAGGAAGAAGCCTAAACTTGTGGAGCAAGACTAGGAGGTGTCCAAAAGAGCCAAACCATGAAGGAAAAATCCTTGATTCATGGAGAGATACTAGGAGACACCCCCATAACCTGCCATTTGGAGTTGATTTTCAAGTTTTCTTGGAGCTTTTGGGTTGCCCACTCATGGAAGGAGTCTTGGGAAGAAATTTGATGCCTAAAGTGTGGGTTAGTCCTATTAGTCCCACATGGGAAGTGTATGAAATTATATTTTTTTGTTATGTCTATATATTCAACTCTATGTAACTCTTGAAAATCAGATGAATGAAACCAATTTTTTTTGTGAGCAAACTTTGTGTTTTCTCTCTTCCGTACTTGCATCCAGGTGTTGAGCTCTGTGAGGGAGTAAATCCGGGTTCCCAGGAACCTTGAGGAGGTGTGAGATCTCCAAACCCAAATCCTAGGTTAGCCACTCCACTCCCAAACCCTAGCCGCCATCACCCTTCTCTTTCCACCAAGCCCTAGTCTATTCCACTTCTCACGGCCACCCTCTCCAAGTCCAGGCCGGCCACCAGCATCCAGCTCCAGTCCAGATACTTCAGATCTACAGCAATTCTAAGAAGAAGTCAGATCGGCCTCCAGGAGAATCCTGATTTCAGCAACTTCAGCTTTCAAGTTCTTCAACCTGGTAATCTTTTCTTGAGTATCTGAATTCCATCACTTGTTCCTCTTCTCTCCCAGATCTTGAGTCCAGGAGAAGCCGACCAACCACAAGACCAGTATTGGAGGATCCATTGCGAAGATAGCCGACTCCGAGGATCCCACAATCTGCTCGAGAGAGTTCTTCCACCAAATCCTGAGAAGATCACTGTCTGGTTAGTAAACCATCCCTCCTCTCTATTTCTGTTCTGTTGAAAGTTCAGAGCGAAACCCTAGGTCTGGGAGTTTCTCAACCCCCAGCGATCCGTTACTTCTGAACTACTCTGATAACTTAGCTTCTTCTAAATTGTGCTTTCAATCCTTACCTAGTTTCCATCAACTTAGTTTAACTTTACTTTGAGTCAAAGCCAATTTCTGAAATATAAAAAAAAAAAAAAGATTAACCTAATTTTACTTTCGCATACGCTTCTTTGTTCTTTGTTCTGCATCATTTTTGGTATCAGAGCTTTCGTTCTGCATCAATTTTTGGTATCAGAGCCCTGTCTAGGGTTTCTGTTTGATTGCCTGTTTGAGTTCCTCTCTTTTTACTTTGTTGCTCGAAGTAGAATCCCCAGGACGTCCGGTCCTAGGAACGAAGCGAGGTGCAAACCTCCTCTTCCCATTCCACGGGGTGTTCCTAGGGCGTGTAGGGGATCCGTTGGGTTACAACTTTGTAGCAGAAATTGTAAACGGGGAAGTGCTCTATTTTCATCCCATAATTGCCCTGTTGCAGGAATTATTTCTCACTGCAGGTAACTCCAAATTCAGTGATTTTTATTTTGCTGAAACCATTATAATTGAAACTAATTTGAATAAGTTTCTCATAATTTATTGGTTTTCGTGCGATTTCTGAGAATTAAATTACTGCAACTCTATTTTTGTGTTCTGCAATCCATTTATTTTCGAGTGTTCATCTCTTAATTCAACTTAAGGGCATTTGAGCATCTAAGATAAGGGGAGGAGTTGATAACCTCTCCTTAGCCCAAAACCACCACCCCTTCATTCGAACCTAAGCCTTAAATCTAAAATTGATTAGACCTAATTTGCCCTAGTGGGCTAGGGACATCAACAAGTCGGGTCAAGGCTAGTGTTGAGTCAGTTTGTCTGGTTACTCTGTGTGTGCTTTGTACTCAGTGTCTAGAACGGTGGTTCAGGGATTCCATCCCGAAGGGCTTGTGTGCTGGTCCGCCTACCTGGCCAATCTCTGATTGGTGTCTAGGATTGGCAATTAGGGACCTAACACTCCCCTTACACCTGCCTGGCTGAGTCCCGAGTTACTACAGGCTAGCTTGCCACTCTGATTGGGCATCTAGTTTGGGCTCTAGGTCTAGTTAGCCCGTAGTCATTTCAGTCGAGTCTCATTTGGTGTGCTTGCTTGCATCATCATGTCCACCCGGAACGAAGTACCCTACCAACCTGGTCAAACCCAACCTGATTTAGAGGCCATGATTAGAACTCTTACCGAAAGTATGACCAAATTGAGTCAGGATATGAATGAGGGTTTTGCCCAGTTTAGAGACCGAGCCCAGGGACTTGAGAAACGTAGACATCAAAATTGCACCCCTGATCCAAAATTTAATAGGCCCCAACCTCACCCATGCCAGGAGCCTAGGAGGACCTTATACCGTGATCCCGAGCATAACCCTAGGAGCCTATATCCATACTTGGTTGACTCAGAAAAGGGACCTGTTAGGAACACCGAACCTTATGCACCCACTTTTGATGGAAGACAAGAGACATATATTAAGTGGGAAGAACAAATGGATGGTATTTTGAGTGCACTAACATATCGAAATTAGGACAAATTAGGTTGGCCAAAACCAAGTTCACCAAACATGCTAGGTCGCATTGGTATGCTATTGAGCATGAGTGTTATCAAAGAAAAGAGGAAATATATACTTGGAGAGATATGAGAAGTAAGTTGAGAGATAGGTACCTAGGTAGATCCTATGAGAAAAGACTTTTAGACCAATGGTACCAATTGCGACAAGGTAATAGGCCTGTGTCTAAATATATCGAGGACTTCCAGTGGTACGACATGAAATGCAATACCATTGAGACCGAAGCTCAGATCACATCGAGGTTTAGGGTTGGGTTACACCCAGACATTTATAGGAAGCTATGCCTTGAAATAACCAATAAGTTAGACCGAGCCTACCAAGAAGCCCAAGACTATGAGTGGTCTTTAAGATATAACCAATCAAGTACTTTGGACTTAAAGCCAACCTCTACCAACTTGAGTCAAGTTCCGATTGATCCGACACCCGTAGTGAACCGAACTTTTGTTTGTCAATTCCCACTTGTGTCACCTCTTGACCAGAAGGATAACACTGAGAAGGAGTTAGGCATGGCCAGCCCAAAATTAGTTGACCTGACCAGAGCCGTACTTAAAGGGGAATCAAAGGAGAATAGATTAGAACATTTCAGTGAGATTGAGGAAGAAATATATGAGCCTGACATAAGTTTGATAGATGAATATGAAGAAGAAGAATTTGAGGATATCTCTCCCGATAATTCAATTAACCAACTCCTACCTAATGGGGTTATTGAGGGGACCCCTGCCACTCAAGGAATTCAGGAGCTAACCCTAAGAGAAGACCCTTTTGAGGAAGTTCAGGAAGAGGAAATTACACCAAATGAAAGTTTAAGTGAGAATACCCCTGAACTCATTGAGGAATCCAAAGAAGACACCCCTGAGTCAAATCTGGTAGAGAAGTGTGAAGAAGGAAGGGGTTCACAAGAATTGCCCATTGAGAAGGTCCAAGAACAAGAAAAAGACAGTAGCTTAGAGGACTTTCTAGATAAACAATCCAAAGACCTTCCTGATAACCTTCCACCTTCTAGGAGCACCCAGCCTACCCTAGAACTTGCACTTGTAGACCCTCCTAGAGCAAATCATGAGGTTTGGATGAGTGCACCTATAGAACAATGTCCTCATTTTGAGGTCATCCTGAATAACCAAGGTTTGTTTCTTGTTTCTAATAAGCCACCTCAAAACTCTGATTCTTATTTCCTACCCTTCCTTGAATCTTCTCATGTTTCTAGAGCTATGGGATTACACTTTACTGAGATCTCTAGGTTGCAAGACTCCTTAGAACCTATTAGGTTTGCCACCTACTTCTGGAAGACCTTATGGCACCTACTAGGCATCCATAATAAGTTTTCATGCTCTGCATGCCCTCCTCCGACCCAAGGTCAAACCTAGAGAGCCTTATTTTCTTAGGTTTAGACCTAGGGTTCCTTTGGAATAAAGTCCATTCTTTAGGAATGCGTCGTCAGTCTAGTTTAGTTTTTCTTGACCCTTTACTAGGCTTTGGCTCTGATTTTGGTTTGATTGAGAGCACCAGGAATTGGGATTTGTATTTTGTCCAGGACTAAATTTGCATATAATGTTTCGATCAATAGGTTATAGGCTAGAGTCCCTTTGAAATTGTTCATGGATACAAGCCTCACACACCACTTGATCTGATTTCACTATTAGTCCACACACACAAGTCTCTTGATGCACTTGCATAGCATGTAAAGGACTTGCATAAAGAAATTCATGCCAAAATAAATTTAAGTAATGAAACTTATAAGAAGTTGGCTGATTCTCAAAGGCGAGTCAAAACTTTTATTGAGGGAGACTATGTAATGATTAGGTTAAGGCCTGAACGGTTTCCTCCTGGAACTGTTAGAAAGTTACATGCTAGAGGAGCTGGACCATTTAGAGTGGTGAAGAGAGTAGGGTCCAATGCCTATGTGCTCGAGTTGCCTTCAGAACTAGGCATTAGCTCCACTTTCAACATTACAGACCTAGTAGAGTATAGAGAGCCAGCTGTGATTCCCAGTGAGCCTTTTTGAGCCTAATCCTGCTCTTGAGAGTGAACCCAACCCTGTGTGTCCACCAACAAACTGGCCTGTGAGGAAAGAGCAGATTGAAAAGATCCTGGATGATCAGGTTATCTCTACTCGTAATCGAGGATACCAAAGATACCTGGTCCGCTGGCAAGGAAGGCCAGATTCTGATAACTCTTGGATCTCCCAAGAAGAATTACAAGAATTGGACCCAGACCTCTTGGAGAGATACCAGAGCCAGCTTGATCCATACTCGACAGGGTCGAGTTCCTCCCACCCCGGAGAATTGGTGCGGGCACCAGACTCAGAAGAAGACTTCAGGGCTCCATCTGGATCTCTGATTGACATTGCCCGAAGAATTAGGATTTTCTGGTTTTGTAATAAGGGTTGACTTGGTCAACTCAATTTTAGTTTGAGTCTGTATTTCCCTGCAATTTAAATTTTGTTGAGTCATGTTGACTCAATACAAGTCCTAGTAGTGGTCTAGGTCTTCTCCAAGGTGCAACATTTTCTCCCAGGACCAAGCAAGTGGGCGCCACACTCCCAGCCACATGCCAGAGTCCAGGAGGCGCCACATCTCCATCCAGTGTGCCTCGGTCCCCACACCACAAGAAAG
>JAHSVC010000059.1:11659531-11680844 GCA_021397845.1 Areca catechu
AAAAAAATCGCCCAGACATTTCATAATTTATTAGGATTAGAAACTTAATCACAAAATTAAAAAAAATATATATATAGCTTTAATTTAATTTTGTGTGTTTATAACTTTTATTTTGGACATCATATTGCATTTCATAAGCTCATAATCATCTTAAGGGCACTTTTCCATAAACAAGATAAGGTGGGGAGTTCAATACCCTTCCTTAGCCCACAAACCATCACCCCTCATTTTGCATACCTAAGCCTTCTAAATAAAATTAATAGACGTCAGCTCTAAGGAACTCGAGCTCAATAGGACAGGGCACCCGGAAGAGTTGGACCGGGTCAAGATTAGTTGGTTGACTGGTGTCTAGGAAAGGGGTTCAGGGATTACGTCCCGAAGGAAGGTGGTTGGATCCGCTTACCTGGCCAATTTTCAATTGGTGTCTAAGGCAAGCAAAGAGGGAAACTCCACCGACCTTACCCTTACCTGGCTAGTTAGCTAATTGGTCTTTGACTTGGAGGGCTCCAAGGCGGTCTTGGAAGTTAGGAGCTGTCTAGAATTAGGGAGCCTAGGATAAAAATCTGTTTGATAAGTGTTTGAAAATAACAAAAAAATCATATATATATATAAAATAAAATAAAAAAAATTTTTGGGTTGCACTGTTTCATGCACGGTAGAAGATCTCTATTTACAGACCTAGTTGACTTCAACCTTGAAATTGAACGGCTGATCCATAGTACACCAAAAAATCAAATGGCTGGAAACCCAGAAGAACCACCTAGACAGATGAAGGAATACTTTATTCCTTCCACCTACAACCCATCGACTTGTATCCATTTACCTGAAATACCTGCTAGACAATATGAGATCAAGTCTGCCACAATCCAGATGCTCCCTTCCTTTTATGGGAATACCAATGAAGATCCTTATAAGCATCTAGATGAGTTTTTAGAAATCTGTTCTACGGTGAAGATCCAAGATTTCACTGATGATGCCCTTAGGCTAACCTTGTTCCCCTTCTCACTTAAGGATAAGGCCAAGTACTGGCTTGGCACACTAGGGAAACCAATTCGAACTTGGGCTGAAATGCAGCACGAGTTCCTTAAGAAATTCTATCCTATAGGTCGAACCAACACCATGAGGCGAGCCATCACTGGATTTGCTCAGCTTTCTGGTGAACAAATTCATGAATCATGGGAGAGACTTAAGGAACTCCTTAGAAAATGCCCACATCATGGTCTGTCTAAGTGGCAAATTGTCCAAGCTTTTTATGAGGGATTAGGAGACCAGTATAGACAGATGGTGGATGCATCTTGTGGAGGTGCATTCATGAGTAGAAGTGAGGATGAGGCCTATACCTTGTTTGAAACCCTAAGTGAAAATTTGATCAACCATGCTTCTTTGACTTCATATGAAAGATCGATTCCTCACCAAAAGCGGGCAGGGATTTATGAAATTACACATTCAAATTCCAATGTCGACTTGAACCTAATATCCCAAAGATTAGATACAGTCGACCTCCTTTCTCAAAAATTGGATCAAGTCCTAGCCCTCAGTCAACAATCTCAATCTCCTGCACAATACCCATCACACCCATCACAATACCCATCACCCTCTAATCATCAGGAGATTTGTTCTATCTGTGCTAGCCCAGCCCATCAAATGAATGAATGTCCTACGATTGCACAGTTACCACCTTTCATCCAAGAACAAGTCCAAGCTGCTCAAGGTTGCTCCAAGCCGGGTAATGACCCATTTTCAAATACTTATAACCCGGGTTGGAGAAACCATCCTAATTTTTCTTGGAAACCACAACAGACTCAGGTTCAGACCCAAACTCCTCCTGCACGGAACTTTCAAAATAGGCCCCCATACCAAAACTATGCCTATAATAGAGGTCAGCCTAGTCAGCCTGCTCAGCCACCATATCAGCCACCATATCATCATCAGTCATCATATCAACCTCCTCAACAGACCAATCTAGCCGACGATAGGTTTGATCAACTTCAACAATTAATCATGACCCAACAACAATCTATCGCCAGGTTAGAAGTTCAAATAGGACAGTTAGCTGAATCTACTATGAGGAGAGAACCAGGTCAACTACCGAGTCAACCAATACCGAATCCTAGAAACAACCCACTCATTCTTCAGCCTAATGTTCCACCTAAGAACCCTCAATTTGAGAATGCTAAAGCAATTTCTGAGCTTAGAAGTGGTAGGATTCTTAGGAACCCATATCAAAACCAGGAGAGAGAGGCTAGTACTGATGCTAGCAAGAATGAGAAGTTAGAAGATGAGACTAACCATGTAGAAGAGCCTGAGCCCGGGACTAGTACTAATACTGGTTCCGATTTAAATGAGAAAGGGAAGAAGGGAGCAGATGAATTACCTGAGACTTATAAACCTAGAGTCCCGTTCCCTTCAGCCCTAGAAGCTGGCTTTTCCCATAAAAAGCAAGGAGCACGCAACGAGGAGCTAATGGAATTATTCAAGCAAGTTCATATTAATTTACCCCTCCTCGATGCAATTCAGCACGTTCCAGCTTACGCTAAATTTCTCAAAGAACTCTGCACCCAAAAGCGTGAGCCACGAACCATAAAGAGAATCATTTTGTCTGAGGATGTAAGTGCAATTTTGTTGAATCAATTACCTCAGAAAATGAAAGACCCCGGTGCTCCTTTGATTTCTTGTGTTATAGGAGGCATTACCTTTGACCGAGCCCTGTTAGACCTAGGAGCTAGTGTGAACCTTCTTCCAACCTCGGTCTATGAAAAATTTGGGATAGGTGAACTAAAACCCACGTCAGTCATTCTTCAACTAGCCGATAGATCTGTCAAGACACCACGTGGTTTGATTGAGGATGTCTTAGTTAGAGTGAACCAATGTTATTTCCCAGTAGACTTCCTTATACTAGACATGGAACCATCCCAAGAGCTAAATCAGAATCCCATAATCTTAGGTCGTCCATTCCTAGCCACTGCCAATGCCAATATCAATTGTAAAACGGGAGCTATGGACATTTCTTTGGGGATCAAAAGGTGAGAATCAATATTTTTAATGCCTCAAAGTTTGCTCGAGAGGAGGAAAATTGTTCTGTGATTAGTTTAGTAGATGAGATTGTTGAGTCTGAATTTTCCTCCAATTTGATGGAAGATGATGAGCCTATTACTGAAACCCAAGTCCAAGAGGTAAATGCCCTACCTGATTCACCTCAACCTTCACCACCTTGGTCAATGCAAACTGAATCCTTACCTGACCTAGGAACTGAGCCTTTGCACCCTTTGATTCAGGCCCCACCATAACTTGAACTAAAAACTTTGCCTGAATCACTTAAGTATATGTTTTTAGGACCTGACAAAACCCTGCCTGTGATCATTGCATCTGACCTAACCATTGAGCAGGAAAACCAATTGATAGATGTTCTGAAAACACATAGGGAGGCCATAGGTTGGGCCATTGCTGATTTAAAAGGCATTAGTCCATCAATTTGTATGCACCATATCTATACTGAGGATAGTGCCAAGCCTACTAGAGAAATGCAAAGACGGCTCAACCCAAACATGCAAGAAGTGGTCAAGAAGGAAGTGATTAAATGGTTAGATGCTGGTATTATTTATCCTATTTCTGATAGCCATTGGGTGAGTCCTACTCAAGTCGTTCCAAAGAAATCTGGACTCACGGTTGTCCGTACTGACCATGGGGATTTAGTGCCAACACGACTTTCTACTGGGTGGCGTGTTTGTATAGATTATAGAAAACTTAATGCAGCTACCCGCAAAGACCACTTTCCCTTACCATTTATTGATCAGATCCTAGAAAGATTAGCTGGCCAGCAATACTTTTGCTTCTTAGATGGATACTCAGGATACAACCAGGTAGCTATCTATCCAGGAGACCAGGAAAAGACCACCTTCACATGTCCCTTTGGAACCTTTGCTTTCCGTAGAATGCCTTTCGATTTGTGTAATGCACCTGCAACCTTTCAAAGGTGCATGATATCAATTTTCTCGGACATGATAGGAGATTTCTTGGAAATTTTTATGGATGATTTTTCAGTCTTTGGAGAATCTTTTGAGAGTTGCCTCAATAATTTGAAGAAAATTTTAAAACGATGTATTGAGGCTAATTTAGTTCTGAGTTGGGAGAAGAGCCATTTCATGGTTCGAGAAGGGATTGTTTTAGGACATATTGTATCTAAGAGAGGGATCGAGGTAGATAAAGCAAAGGTTGAATTGATCTCTAAACTTCCTCCACCCATCTCTATCAAACAAATTCGATCTTTTCTCGGCCATGTAGGATTCTATCGTCGCTTCATCAAAGACTTTTCCAAAATTTCCCGTCCTTTGTGTAATCTGCTCGCCAAGGACATTCCTTTCAATTTTGATGAAGATTGTCTTAAGGCTTTTGAGTTTCTAAAGGAAGCTGTGACCCAAGCCCCAACCATCCAACCCCCAGATTGGTCACTACCTTTTGAAATCATGTGTGATGCTTCAGACTTTGCCATAGGAGCTGTCTTGGGCCAAAGGGTAAACAAATGTCCCATAGTGATTTATTATGCTAGTAGAACTTTGAATGATGCCCAAAAAAATTATACCACTACTGAAAAGGAGTTGCTAGCCGTGGTGTTTGCCCTGGAAAAGTTTAGATCATATCTTTTAGGTTCCAAGATTGTGGTTTATTCGGATCACTCAGCTTTGAGATACCTGCTCTCAAAGAAAGATGCTAAACCACGATTGATTAGATGGATCTTACTGCTACAAGAGTTTGATATTGAAATTCGAGACAAGAAAGGATCCGAGAATGTTGTAGCAGACCACCTATCTAGGATTTTAGTTGAAGAGTGTGAACCTGCATCAATTGAAGAATCTTTTCCAGATGAACAACTCTTAGCAGTTTCACATGCAAAGGCCCCTTGGTTTGCAGATATTGTGAACTACTTAGTGGTTGGACAAATCCCTGATGGCTGGTCCAAGAATGAAAAGGATCGATTCTTTGCTCAAATTAAATACTACTTTTGGGAAGATCCTGAACTCTTTCGAATCTGTGCTGATCAAATCATCCGTAGGTGTGTTCCTGAATCTGAACATCTGAGTATTTTGAATTTTTGCCACACCCTTGCCTGTGGAGGACATTTTTCTGGTCGAAAAACTGCGGCTAAAGTTTTGCAAAGTGGATTTTACTGGCCGACTTTGTTTAAGGATGCCTATACTTTTGGCAAAGAATGTCTTAAATGTCAAGCCTTAGGAAATATTTCAAGAAAAGACATGATGCCTTTAAATCCAATCTTGGTAGTTGAAATCTTTGACGTTTGGGGAATTGATTTTATGGGACCCTTTCCACCCTCTAATGGTTTTGAATATATTTTGGTGGCTGTCGATTATGTTTCTAAATGGATTGAGGCAATGGCTACACGAACCAATGATCATAAGGTAGTCATAAAGTTTGTTCAAAAGAATATCTTCTCTAGGTTCGGATTTCCTCGTGCCATCATTAGTGACGGAGGTGCCCATTTCACAAACTACCAATTTCGAATGCTTTTGCAAAAATATGGGGTCACACATAAAGTAGCTACACCTTATCACCCGCAAACAAGTGGCCAAGTAGAAGTATCCAATAGGGAGATCAAGAACATTTTGCAAAAGACTATTAGGCCCGATCGTAGAAACTGGTCAGATCGATTAGATGATGCATTATGGGCCTATCGGACAGCTTACAAGAATCCCATTGGAATGTCTCCCTATAGGCTGATCTTTGGAAAAGCATGTCATCTTCCGGTAGAACTTGAACATAGAGCCTATTGGGCGATTAAGCAATTAAATTTTGATTTAAAGCAAGCTGGTTCTAACCGGATGTTGCAGCTGAGTGAACTAGATGAACTGAGGCGAGATGCTTATGAAAACTCGCGTATTTATAAAGAGAAAATGAAAGCCTTTCATGATCAATTTATTTCTAGGAAAATCTTTAAGCCAAATCAACAAGTCTGGTTATTTAATTCAAGGCTTCGATTATTTCCTGGAAAATTGAGATCTAGATGGGATGGACCTTACATTGTTAACCAAGTTTTTCCCCATGGTGCTGTCAAAATTTATGATCCTAGGTCAGGAAACTTCTTTAAGGTAAATGGTCAACGTTTAAAACCATACATTGAAGGAATATCAACAAATCGAACCATTGACCAAGTAACATTAACTGACCCACACTAAACTGAGCTGCATTATGTCTGGCTGAAGACATTAAACTTAGCGCTCGTTGGGAGGCAACCCAATATGTACTCTTTATTAAAAAAAAATAATAAAAAATAAAAAAAAATATAAAAAAAAATATATAAAAAAAAATATATAAAAATAAAAAATAAAATAAAAAAAATAATAATAATAAAAAAAAAAAATTTTTGCAGCCTCTACATTGTTCATGAGCTCCTCTTCTCATGTATCCCTTTACATTTTTAGTTCTTTTCATACCATTAGGGACAATGGTATTTAAGTTGGGGGGTCAGGACAAATATTTTTAATTTTTTTTTTTTTAAAAAATAATAAATAAATAAATAAAAATAAAAAATAAAAAAAATAAAAAAAATAAAAAATAATAAATAATAAAAAAAATAATAAATAAATAATAAATAAATTTAAAAAAAAAAAAAAAATTCATGTGTCAAAAATAAATCTGGAGCACGATAGACTAGGAAAAGTAATAAGAGTTAGAGAGTGTTGCTAATGACTGTTAGCGAGTCAAGAAGTAAACTAGCGTGTCAAACTTTTAGGGCCTACTTAGATCACCTAAAGGCTATTAGCACATCCATTGCACATGCACGCTGACGAGACAAAGTAAGTATTAGTTGTAAGGACAATTGAGGACTTAATTATCACTGAAAACTGGTAATTGATATATATCCCAATTTAAAATTTTTTTTGAGGAAAGAGCTACCTACCTGAAATAAAAGTGCAAAACATAGAGTATATGTGGATCGCCCTAAACTTAGTAACCGGGTCTCTGCACCTAAGTCAAGTGTGGAGGTTCGCGTCAAACGGTGAAGGGAAGGCCAGGATGCTCAGCAAAAAAAAAAAAAAAAAAAAAAAAAAAAAAAAAAAAATCAGGTAGTGTGAAAGCTAACTCAGTTCATAAGCTTAATTTAGGGATGTATAGAAAATTAACCAAAGTAAGTGTTAATCAAAGATACATTTGTTCTTGCAAACTAGTACCGAAATGTTAAGTTAGTCATCACAAACACAAGTGCTGTAGATCTTTAGATGAACTCTAAGAAAGTTTCTAATTATGCTGACTGCAAAATTTATTTCTGAAACTCAATACTTAGTTAGTGATACTTGCTAGATCTTTTTACTTTCAAACCTTGATCTATTTTTGTAAAGGATAATCTTTGTGACACATGGTTATACTTTTTGCATTGCTAAGGGACTAGCAATATTTAAGTTGGGGGGTGTGATAAATCATGGATTTGCACGATATTTTAAGTATTTTAGTTAATTATTGGTGCTAACATTCTTTTAATAACCTAATTTCATAATTAATTTGGACTTTCTTGCAAAACTAATTATTTTAAAAATATCTTTGAAAAGTGTGAAATTAGAGTACGTTCATGAAAAAATATATTTCAAGTCAAAGCACCACACACCCATTTAAATGATTAAATAATTATAATTAATGATCATGGAATCGGTAAAATTAATAAGTTTGAAACTCGCCAATAGGTAGAGCTTGATTTATGGAATCCAACGACGCAAACGGTACTTAAATCAGGTTTGAAACGAAGAAGATATGAATTTTCTAATATTTTTGCATATTTTTTGATGTTGCACGGTTTTTGGAGCAGCCGGTCCACCATGGACCGGCTGCTGGGTTTACAAAACTTCATTCGTTTCACCAGCAGCCATGGCTGCCGGTCCACGGAATAGGCCGTGGACCACAGCCCTCCAGAAGCGCCGAAATTCGCCGGGAAGCACGCCGGCGGTATCCCTGGCCGGAGGAGAAGCTCCGGCGGTGGTTTAACGGGTGGTGGTGGTGTTTTTTGGCGGCAAACGGAGGAGGAACTCCACGGTGATGCAGCCCACTTTCTCCACGGTGGTGCAGTCCACAGCCGGAGGAGGAGCTCCACGGTGGCAGTCCACGTTCTCCACGGCCACGCACGCCCTCCACGGTGGCGTTCTCCACGGCCACGCACGTCCACGGTGGCATTCCCCACGGCCACCTCTTCCACGCGCATGGCCAAGCCTCCCCACGGCCACCTCTTCCACGCGCATGGCCAAGCCTCCCCACGGCCACCTCTTCCACGTGCATGGCCAAGCCTCCCCACGGCCACCTCTTCCACGCGCATGGCCAAGCCTCCCCACGGCCACCTCTTCCACGTGCATGGCCAAGCCTCCCCACGGCCACCTCTTCCACGCGCATGGCCAAGCCTCCCCATGCCCTCCACGGTGGCATTCTCCACGGCCACGCACGTCCACGGGCAGTCCACGGGCGAGCTTCACGGACGCTGGGCATTCTCCACGGACGCTGGGCATTCTCCACGAGCTCCACGGCGCAATCCACGAGCACCAGCGCAGTCCACGAGCGGCGAAATCAACAGTGCATCATTGGAGCGATCGCGGTAATTTTTTTTGTCCCACATCGCTAGTGCGCAACAAGCTCCCCTCTTCGGTCAATTATAAATTGAACCCCAATGCACAAGATAGGGGGATCCCGGAGAAAAGAGAAGGTACAGGGTAAAGGGCATTGCTTGGGTTACGGGTTGGCTTTTGGGAGTGAGGTTTCTCAAAGGAGAGTGTGTCCCTACACCATCTTCCAGCCTTCTCTCTCTGAGATCAGGATCCGAAGAAGAAGACGCAGAGGAAGCCCAGTTCGCTCCAAGGAGTACGAAGGAAGGAGCTATCTTCCCGACGAGGCTGCGCCGATCTGTTCTTATCTTTGTTATTTGTTTTGTTAATTTAGTTTTTTTTGCATTGTATCTAGACATTAAATTTCAATCAATGCAATATTTTTTTTACTCCTGTCTTTCGTCTTGTCTGCACGTAGATGCTAGGATCTAAATAATAGATCCTAGTACCAAGTTTACTTTTCCTAGAATTTTAATTTTTTTTATACTTTTCGACTTCAAATATTTTTTTTACAAAATCAAAAAGATTTCAAATCCTAAACACCGCCTTCTCTGTGGATTCGACCCGACTCCTCTTGCTACGCATTTTTTTTAATATTTTAAGAAGTCGGATTTTAAACTGATAGCCACGGTGTTTTAACGACAACCCCGCGGTCCTACCAGTTCATCTTTCATAAATCCAAGAATTTCACCTCTGACTATGAAATACAAATGCCCCCGACTGTCCCTCTTAATCATTACTCCAATCCCGAAGGCCAACACAATAGGACCGAAATCCTACGATGTTATCCCATGCTAATGTATCCAGAGCGTGGGCTTGCTTTGAGCACTCTAATTTCTTCAAAGTAACGGCACCGGAGGCACGACCCGTCTAGTTAAGGACAGGAGCGCATCGCCGGTAGAAGGGACGGGAAGGCCGGTGCACACCGTGGGGCGGACCGGCCGGCCCAACCCAAGGTCCAACTACGAGCTTTTTAACTGCAAACAACTTAAATATATGCTATTGGAGCTAGAATTACGGCGACTGCTGGCACCAGACTTGCCCTCCAATGGATCCTCGCTAAGGGATTTAGATTGTGCTCATTCCAATTACCAGACTCGAGGAGCCCGGTATTGTTATTTATTGTCACTACCTCCCCGTGTCAGGATTGGGTAATTTGCGCACCTCCTGCCTTCCTTGGATGTGGTAGCCATTTCTCAGGCTCCCTCTCCGGAATCGAACCCTAATTCTCCGTCACCCGTCACCACCATGGTAGGCCCCTATCCTACCATCGAAAGTTGATAGGGCAGAAATTTGAATGATGCGTCGCCGGCACGTGGGCCGTGCGATCCGTCGAGTTATCATGAATCATCGGAGCGCCGGGCAGAGCCCGTGTCGACCTTTTATCTAATAAATACATCCCTTCCAGAAGTCGGGGTTTGTTGCACGTATTAGCTCTAGAATTACTACGGTTATCCGAGTAGCACGTACCATCAAACAAACTATAACTGATTTAATGAGCCATTCGCAGTTTCACAGTCCGAATTAGTTCATACTTGCACATGCATGGCTTAATCTTTGAGACAAGCATATGACTACTGGTAGGATCAACCAGGTAGCACGTCCTCGGGCGACGCCAGATCCCCGCCACCGCCGTCCCGCCGACCTGAGGAGGGGGGATGCCGGGACGGGCCACGGACGTCGTCGCATCGGGACGGGCAACGATTCGAGAGATGGGACCCAGTGCACGGAGGCCCCGGCATGATGAATCCACCGCATCCGCGAGAGCGCACGAAGCCAGGAGTGGGCCGAAGGAATGGGAGAACACGGAGGGACTCTCCAAACGGAGGGCACTCGAGGACCGCACGAGGAACGGCACCCGCCGCTGCGGAGGCGGGGTAGCCGCAAGGGTCGCGTGGAGAACGGACGAGTCCCGCAAGGGGGGTAGACCGCACGGGCAACTGACGGGTCGCAACGAGGGGCAACAAAGGGTCCTCCGAGCACGAGTGAAGGGATGCACCCACCGTGATGGGGACATCTCAAGCACGGATCTTGAAGCAAGCATAATTCTTGGAGTGGCACAGATCTTGAAGCATTTTTGGAATAAATTTATTTAGGATTTATCTTTTGTTTAAAATTTGAATTAGGATTTGGTTGGTTAGGATTGATATATGGATAGGCTTATCTTATCCTATCTTATATTTGAATTTGATTTAGGATTTGGTTGGTTAGGATTGATATATGGATAGGCTTATCTTATCCTATCTTATATTTGAATTTGATTCATTCTTATCTTTTTATCTTGTATTCAAATTCAAATGAGGGTTGGAAAATCTATAAATACCACCCTCAGCCTTTTGTAACAGGAGGATGGATGAATAAAATTTCTATTGTTCTGTGTGAAGGATCTGTGTGCTCCTAGGGTATCTGTATGATCCCTTCTCCATCTTCCCAGGGTTTCTGTGTGATCCTGATTTTGGGCATCTGTGTGAGCCCAGGGCATCTTTGTGAGCCCTTTTGCTATGTGCTTGTTCTTCTAGGGCATCTGTGTGAGCCCCTTTGTTATGTGCTTGTTCTTCTTGGGGAATCTATGTGAACCCCAGTATTTATCTTAACCCTGCACCCTCTTCTTTTCTCCTTTGCAAATCCTAATCCCTGGTGACTTTCATGCTCACCAGCGATCCAGTCCAATCCCTGTCCTGCATCAAGTGGTATCAGAGCTAAAGGATTAGGATTTTTCTTCTTCATCACCGGCCCACTGTTCTCTTTCTTCCCTGTTTCAAATCTCGTCCACGGATCCTTCCCCAACATCGACGTCGGACCATTCTCCCCCTAGCCGTCCTCAACCCCAGCTCCCAGCCGCTCCGTGAAAGACTGGTCCGCCGACCTCACCGGAGAGATCACCTCCGAGCCCACGGCGGTCATCTTCTTCTCTCCGTCAACGACATCTCCCCTACCTACAGCCGGCGACCCCAACACCTGATTCATCGTCGCCCTCAAGCTTCAGATCGAATGCTCCACCAGATCACCTCAGTGCTCTCCGTTGGCTAGCCGCATTCCTCCGCCATGGCCGCCACCGTCATCAACCTCGCTCAGCATCGGAGTCCTTTTTGATTGGTTTCAGTTCCATCAACCTCGCTCAGCCTGATTTGATGGAGTCGAGTTCACCCCACGTAGGCGAATGATGGGGACATCTCAAGCACGGATCTTGAAGCAAGCATAATTCTTGGAGTGGCACAGATCTTGAAGCATTTTTGGAATAAATTTATTTAGGATTTATCTTTTGTTTAAAATTTGAATTAGGATTTGGTTGGTTAGGATTGATATATGGATAGGCTTATCTTATCCTATCTTATATTTGAATTTGATTTAGGATTTGGTTGGTTAGGATTGATATATGGATAGGCTTATCTTATCCTATCTTATATTTGAATTTGATTCATTCTTATCTTTTTATCTTGTATTCAAATTCAAATGAGGGTTGGAAAATCTATAAATACCACCCTCAGCCTTTTGTAACAGGAGGATGGATGAATAAAATTTCTATTGTTCTGTGTGAAGGATCTGTGTGCTCCTAGGGTATCTGTATGATCCCTTCTCCATCTTCCCAGGGTTTCTGTGTGATCCCTGATTTTGGGCATCTGTGTGAGCCCAGGGCATCTATGTGAGCCCTTTGCTATGTGCTTGTTCTTCTAGGGCATCTGTGTGAGCCCCTTTGCTATGTGCTTGTTCTTCTTGGGGAATCTATGTGAACCCCAGTATTTTATCTTAACCCTGCACCCTCTTCTTTTCTCCTTTGCAAATCCTAATCCCTGGTGACTTTCATGCTCACCAGCGATCCAGTCCAATCCCTGTCCCGCATCACACCTGAAAGGGATATGCCCTACAAACCAATCTCTGTTGTATCTCCCAAACCATTGTAATTGATAATTTTCTAAATAAAGGCATTATTTTTCATCATACGCTGTGTTTATTATATGATGAACCCCATAGATTAGGGCTATGATTTTAGGGTTATGATGAGATCATACTAGTGAGACCTAAAATCTTAAAACCTTAATCTAAAGTATTCCTAGTCAAAGGAACCCTGAGTAGGGGATCAGGGTTTTTCCGATAAGACTAGCACATCCCGGGTATACTGGAAAGGGTGACTGCTCTCACAGTCACTTGTGTATGACACTAATACTGGGATGTGGGTGCTCATTGGAGAATGAGTTCACTGATATGATCCAACTTGAGAACATCTAATGGAGTCTTAGCTACATGTCAATAGAAGGTTCTCATAGTGGGAGTGGTACAAGTAATCTTTTGACCTGAGACTGCCATAAGTACCTTATGTACATGAACCCATCCTTTGGTTCAATCCTAATCATGACACTGAGACATGCACAGGATTGATACTGGGAATGGTGAATTGAATATGAAGGTAATGAGTAGGTCAACAAGGAATCGATCACTCTTAGTAAGAGGAGATTGCATCCAGCTAGTCAACAATCGCATGATGATTCAGGGAATCTTTGATCAAAGTGAAGATATTAGAGATGGTTTCTAATATCAAGATAATCGAATCATCATTATAAGATTGAGCTAGAAACAATATAATATTGGATTTGACATATATCCATATCCATAGTTATATTTTGGGTGCAGGCTGATCGAAAGATTTAATTGTACGGTAACTCTCTACTGAAGGGTAATTTTGGTATTTCACCAGAATTTCCATATCTTCCGGGTAGACATGACACGTTGCTAGACGTCAATCTTGTCTTGTGGGTTGATCAAGTTCAAAGATCACATGTTAGGAAGAATCCTAATTGATCGATTCGAGTAAGCCCGGTTTGACCTAAATCGATTAGAAAGAGTTCTAATCAAATTAGGTCAACTTGTATTCGAACCCACTGCTGGCTAGATGTGGAACCCAATGGGTCACACACTTAAGAGGATTGATCAAGAATTTAATTTGGAATTAAATCATCTTTGCAAGATAACACTCTAGCAGGTGTTGCAAGCCCTAGCTTCTATTCGGATCGGATTCGAATTAGGGTTCCGGATTGGTTCAAATTGGGTTCTAATTGGACCTAATTAGACCCTAATTAAGAAAAACGGGAATGTGGCTAACCCTATTGGCTAGCCATGTAGCTTGGCTAGCCTCCCCACCCGCCCCCTTTTATTTTTCATGCCAAACACCAAGAGTCCATGCGCATATGGACTCTTGGCGCGCCTTAAGGAAGAGTCCATGGCGCATGGACTCTTGGCGCGCCCCAAATAAATTCTCCGATGTTTTTATTTGGGCGGCCTCCTTCTTAAGTGATTAGCGCACCTTCTCTCCCCCCTTGGATGAGAATCCAACGGCTGATGGGATTTTGAGAAAGAAAGAAAGCGCTAACTCCTCCCGGGCGCGCGAAATAACATCTCTTCGGAGATGAAAAGTCGCGACTTCCTTCCTTTTAAAACACCGCGGTTTTTCCTTTAAGAAGAGCCATGGGATTTAATCTGGAAGGCCATGAGATGGGAGGATGGGGCGTGAGAAATTGGAAAGGGCGTGAGAAAGAGATTACGGAGAGGTGTGTAGGCGCCTATCTGATTTCTATTTAAAGGGTCGGGAAAAATCAGAACATTATGTAATCTTTTTCTTTCTTCCTCTCCTGAAGACTCTTTTATTTTTCTTGCTCTTGCATTGTTTCCTCTACAGAGTAAACCTCTGTCGAAACTCTGCTACTGAACAAGATAAAAGTAAAAGTCTCCGACGGTAAAGGAAAGAAAGAAGTTCTGATTTCTTCCTTTCTTTCATACATTAAGACATCATTGTCTTAATTTCTCCTCCAACTTAAGACAAGCCTATGTCCTCTTAGGACAAGGTCTTTTTCTTCAAGACAAGGGTGTCTAAAGGGCCAAGGTCTTGGTGGAAGGAGGAGAAGGAGTCAAGGAAAGGAAAGCAAGCCTTTGTGTGGAGGAATTCAAGCCATAGTCCAAGCAATGAGTTCTAGGAAGAAGAACTCAATAGAAGGAACCTTTGAAAAGAAGATAGAGTTGTCTTGATCACTGCTCTGTGTGGATCACCATCGGAGGGCGGACACTTGGATGCCTGGTGAATTCAATCAGCCCCTTCAACATCAACTTTGTTGGAATTAGCGATTGCAGGTTGGTACTCTAATTCTAACAATCTATGTTTGAATGTTAGTATGTATGTTTTAATTAGTAAAAGGAGATCTTGGCTAAGGGATTTCGGTGCAAATTTCATCATTTGAAATTACACTTCCGCTGCGGTGCACCTGAAACCCCAACAGTGGTATCAGAGCCATCCTTATTACAGTTAAAACATATGATATGCATTTTTGTTGTAGTATCGAAATTAGGGTTTTAAACCCTTGAATGCTGATACACTTAGCATAATTTAAGGAATGCATATATGATAATTAATGTTTTGATGTATGCCACTAATTAGGGTTTTTCACTCAAACCCTAATTATTATAGAGATATGATTAGTTTTGAAGTCATCATACTGAAATAAGGTTGCCCTGGCATAATGGTGGATCCATTATGTGGTAAATGGTTGTCCTAGTATGATGACACACTTAGCACATATATGTTATCAGAGTGATATCATTATGATATGTTTTTATGTAAGAATGTGCTGGCAATTTTATAAAGCCCTCTTCTTAAAATAATATTAAGTCATAGCATATTTAACTAATAAGCATCACTAGTCATGATGAACAATTGATCATTCGGTGTCTAGAAAGGTGGTTCTGGGAAGGTAAAGAGAATCGTGGTTTTTAATTGGTTCCGTTGACTGACCTGGCCAATTTTATTGGTGTCTAGGAAAGCAACGGGGGGACTCCCACATCTCTTCCACTTGCCTGGCCGATTTGATTATATTTAAATCTTGACTTATATGCTTAGTGTTAAAAAATGCTATATGTTGGCCTTCCTTCATGCTGGATCATTACTGTGTTATGAACCACATTAGGTTGTTGTGTTATCTGCAAGACCTAATAGGGTGATTGACATAATATTGGTCTAGTGCAAAATATGCTTACAGTATATTCAGTATAATGCCTTGTTGTGTTATCTACAAGGGCATTATATTTGAATATTGACTGTATAGAAATGAAAGGGTCTTGACTTAACTAGAACATTATGGTTTGTTGTGTTTTCTGCAAGACTTATAATGTTCTAGAGGCCAAGTTATTTTTGAGAATTATATGAGATATAATTGGAAGAGTTTCCTACCTTAGAACTTATAAAAGATTTGTTGTGTTGTCTGCAAGATCTTTTGTAAATTATAAGGATCTCGATCTCACTAAGAAAACCGATCAGGGTTCTTCTCGATTATCATAGTGAGGGCTATGATTTTTGATAAAATAGTGGGAGACATAATTAAATTGAAGACCTAATTTAATTATGTAAGTCATTTCATGGTTGTTTGCTTATGTATTGTTCTTAATTATATGTAGATAAATGGCATCTTCATTATCACTGAGAAGCATCTTAGATACCAACAAATTGACTGGTCCAAACTATGTGGACTGGTTGAGAAACTTAAAGATTGTACTGAGTTCAGAAAAACTTTCTTATATTCTTGATACCCCTAATCTTAATCCACTAGGGGATGATGCCACACAGGAAGATATGGCCACATACAAAATGTGGCAGAATGACTCCCTCACTGTCAAGTGTATCATACTGGCCTCTATGACCAATGAGTTACAGAGGCAGCATGAAAGCATGGATACTCAATCCATAATGCTCAATTTAAAGGAGCTTTATGGAGAACAAAGCAGAACTGCTAGATACGAAATATCTAAGCAGTTATTCCGTGCTAGGATGACAGAGGGTACATCCGTTCAGGATCATGTCCTGAAGGTAATTGACTTAATCACCAGATTAGGTCAATTAGGGTTTATTATGGATGGGGAGCTGAATCAGGATTTAATCCTGCAATCACTCCCGGAGTCATTTTCTCAGTTTGTCTTGAATTATCACATGAACAAACTGAACACTTCCTTGCCTGAGCTGTTAAATATGTTAAAAACAGCAGAGAGCCATGTTAAGAAAGAAAAGGCTCCACTTCTTCTTGTTGATAAGACCAATAAGAAGAAATCAGGCAAAAAGGGTTTTAGCAGGAGACTAAACCCTAAGGGTGGCATCAATAAGAACAAGAAAGGAAAGAAGGTCTCAAAACAGTCAACCTGTTTCTTTTGCGGCAAAGTGGGACATTGGAAAAGGAATTGCAAGGCTTACCTTGCAACTGTGAAGCCTGGTGCGGCAGACGCACCAAAAGGTATGTATGAGATACATACTATATTGACATTAAATTCGTCTATATCAAATACTTGGGTATTGGATACCGCTTGTGGTTACCATATATGCAAATCTTTGCAGGACCTCCACAAGCTTAAAGTATTGAAGGAAGGCGACTTCAATCTCTACGGTGCTGGTGGTGATATCATCCAAGCAGAAGCTGTAGGGACCTATATCTGAAGTTGCCTTCAGGGAAGATCTTGGAGCTAGAGAATTGTTACTATATGCCAAAGATTATTAGGAACATTATATCTATTCCTTTGTTATTAAAACAAGGATATGTAATGGATGTAACGAGCACTGGTTGCTCAATAATGTTATCTAATAAAATTATTTGTTCTGGCATATTTAGCAATGGGCTCTTAACTCTTTCTTCCAATGATAGTATTTTTCATGTCAATACTAAAAGGAAAAGAAAAGACTTTAATGATACTTTACTTTGGCATCATAGACTTGGTCATGTTAATGAGTCTAGGATTAGCAAGTTATACAAGGAAAAATTCCTTGATCCTTATGAGTATGAATCATTAGGAACTTGCGAATCATGTCTCATGGGTAAGATGACAAAAACTCCATTCACTGGACATGGGGAAAGGTCAACTGAGTTATTAGGACTTATACATACTGATGTATGTGGTCCAATGACAACTCAGGCCAGAGGAGGATACTCATATTTTATCACTTTTACAGATGATTTATCTAGGTTCGGATATGTGTATCTTATGAAACACAAATCTGAAGCCTTTGATAAATTTAAGGAGTATCAAAGTATGGTCGAAAAACAAACCGGGAAAAGTATTAAAGTTCTTCGTTCTGATCGAGGAGGAGAATACTTATCCACGGAGTTTTTAGACTATCTTAAAGTTAATGGAATCCTTTCTGAATGGACCCCTCCTTATACACCACAGCTAAATGGTATAGCTGAAAGGAGGAATCGTACCTTATTAGATATGGTACGATCCATGATGTGCTTCACAAATTTGCCCATTTCTTTCTGGGGTCATGCCCTAGAAACTGCTGTTTATATTCTGAACAAGGTACCTTCTAAATCCGTTGTTAGTACTCCATATGAAATTTGGAGTGGAAAGAAACCATATCTTAAATATTTTAAGGTATGGGGATGTCCAGCTTATGTTAAAAGAAATTTTGGACATAAGTTGGAACCTAGAGCGGATAAATGTCTATTTGTAGGATATCCTAAAGAAGGTAGAGGATATCTATTCTACCATCCTACTGAACAAAAGATTTTTGTTAGCAGGCATGCCACTTTTCTAGAAAAAGAGTTCATTTTGGAAAAGGGCAATGGTAGAACAATTGAACTTGGAGAAGTGCAAGAAATACAGATAGACAATTCTCAACCATTAGAACATATAGTTAGGACAGAACCAGAACACAAAACTCCTCCTCGTAGGTCTGACAGAGTGCCACGGGCACCTGAGAGGTATGGGTTTATTATTGAAAACAATGAAGCTCAAGTCATTCAAAATGATGAACCTCTGACTTATACGGAAGCTATCTTGAGTACTAACTCAGATAAATGGCAAGAAGCCATGGAATCCGAAGTAGACTCTATGTATGCAAACCAAGTATGGTCTTTGGTTGATGCACCAGAGGGTGTTAATCCTATTGGGTGTAAATGGGTCTATAAGAAAAAGATTGGGGCTGATGGCCAAGTTGAAACCTATAAAGCCAGATTAGTGGCTAAAGGTTTTAGACAAAAACAGGGAATTGATTATGATGAAACATTTTCACCTGTGCCATGCTAAAATCAATTCGGATTTTACTTGCTATAGCAGCATACCACGATTATGAGATATGGCAGATGGATGTGAAAACTGCATTCCTCAATGGTTTCCTTGAGGAAGAAGTCTACATGTCACAGCCAGAAGGTTTTATTTCAAAGAATAAACCTAATCAAGTATGCAAGCTGAAGAAATCCATTTATGGATTAAAGCAAGCTTCCAGGAGTTGGAACATCCGCTTTGATGAAACTATTAAAAGATTTGGTTTTATCAAAAATGTGGATGAACCCTGTGTTTATAAGAAGACTAGTGGGAGTGCCATAGTCTTCTTGGTTCTGTATGTAGATGACATACTCCTCATTGGGAATGATATCCCAATGTTGCAATCAGTCAAGGTTTGGCTATCAAACCAGTTTTCCATGAAAGATTTGGGAGAAGCATCCTATATACTAGGTATTAAGATCTATAGAGATAGATCTAAGAGGATGCTAGGTTTATCCCAATCTAGGTACATTGACTTAGTGCTGAAAAGATTCAGCATGGAAGGAAGTAAAAGAGGTTATCTTCCTATGAGTCAAGGCATACATCTTTCTAAAAGGATGTCTCCTAAGACACCTGAAGAAAGAGATAGAATGAATTCTATACCCTATGCTTCGGCAATAGGATCCATAATGTATGCCATGTTATGTACCAGGCCTGATGTGGCATATGCTTTAGGCATTGTCAGTAGGTTTCAGGCTGATCCAGGAGAGGATCATTGGAAAGCAGTTAAAAATATTCTTAAGTACCTAAGAAGGACTAAGGATATTTTTTGGTTTATGGTGGTTCTGATCTTAAACTAGAAGCTTATTCTGATTCTAGTTTTCAATCAGACCCTGATGATAGCAAATCCATTTCGGGATATGTTTTTACCCTAAATGGTGGAGCAGTGAGTTGGAAGAGTACCAAGCAGCAGACTGTAGCTGACTCAACCACAGAGGCAGAATACATAGCTGTTAGTGAAGCCGCCAAGGAAGCAGTCTGGATGAAGAAGTTCATCACAGAGTTGGGTGTTGTTTCTCAAATTGAAAACCCAGTGCCACTTTACTGTGACAACACTGGGGCCGTTGCTCAAGCTAAGGAACCAAGAGCTCATCATAAGTCCAAGCACATTCTGAGACGCTTCCATCTTGTCCGAGAAATAGTAGAGAGACAAGATGTCTACATAGATAGAGTTGATACAAAGAACAATGTAGCAGACCCGTTCACTAAGGCTCTACCACAGCGAGATTTTGATCGCCACCTAGAATGTATGGGATTAAGATTCAAAGGCGATTGGCTTTAGTGCAAGTGGGAGATTGAAAGGGATATGCCCTACAAACCAATCTCTGTTGTATCTCCCAAACCATTGTAATTGATAATTTTCTAAATAAAGGCATTATTTTTCATCATACGCTGTGTTTATTATATGATGAACCCCATAGATTAGGGCTATGATTTTAGGGTTATGATGAGATCATACCAGTGAGACCTAAAATCTTAAACCTTAATCTAAAGTATTCCTAGTCAAAGGAACCCTGAGTAGGGGATCAGGGTTTTTCGATAAGACTAGCACATCCCGGGTATACTGGAAAGGGTGACTGCTCTCACAGTCACTTGTGTATGACACTAATACTGGGATGTGGGTGCTCATTGGAGAATGAGTTCACTGATATGATCCAACTTGAGAACATCTAATGGAGTCTTAGCTACATGTCAATAGAAGGTTCTCATAGTGGGAGTGGTACAAGTAATCTTTTGACCTGAGACTGCCATAAGTACCTTATGTACATGAACCCATCCTTTGGTTCAATCCTAATCATGACACTAAGACATGCACAGGATTGATACTGGGAATGGTGAATTGAATATGAAGGTAATGAGTAGGTCAACAAGGAATCGATCACTCTTAGTAAGAGGAGATTGCATCCAGCTAGTCAACAATCGCATGATGATTCAGGGAATCTTTGATCAAAGTGAAGATATTAGAGATGGTTTCTAATATCAAGATAATCGAATCATCATTATAAGATTGAGCTAGAAACAAATATAATATGGATTTGACATATATCCATATCCATAGTTATATTTTGGGTGCAGGCTGATCGAAAGATTTAATTGTACGGTAACTCTCTACTGAAGGGTAATTTTGGTATTTCACCAGAATTTCCATATCTTCCGGGTAGACATGACACGTTGCTAGACGTCAATCTTGTCTTGTGGGTTGATCAAGTTCAAAGATCACATGTAGGAAGAATCCTAATTGATCGATTCGGGTAAGCCCGGTTTGACCTAAATCGATTAGAAAGAGTTCTAATCAAATTAGGTCAACTTGTATTCGAACCCACTGCTGGCTAGATGTGGAAACCAATGGGTCACACACTTAAGAGGATGATCAAGAATTAAATTTGGAATAAAAATCGTCTTTGCAAGATAACACTCTAGCAGGTGTTGCAAGCCCTAGCTTCTATTCGGATCGGATTCGAATTAGGGTTCCGGATTGGTTCAAATTGGGTTCTAATTGGACCTAATTAGACCCTAATATAAGAAAACGGGAATGTGGCTAACCCTATGGCTAGCCATGTAGCTTGGCTAGCCTCCCCACCCGCCCCCTTTATTTTTCATGCCAAACACCAAGAGTCCATGCGCATATGGACTCTTGGCGCGCCTTAAGG
>JAHSVC010000047.1:0-147402 GCA_021397845.1 Areca catechu
TTGCCCACTCCATCCTTCCTTACTGACTTAAGTGTCGTAGTATGTCCTCGTAGATAACCTTAGGACTTCTTGGAAGTCTCCGATTGTGAGCAGCTAGCTATAGCACACTTAGTCTCGTCGGAGAACACCGGAGGACTTCTTGGTACCACTGCAGCCTACCAGAGGGTGATCTGGTAGTAATAATTGGCGCACCAGGAAGGGGGGCATATAGCACATGACTAGTAGAACCCCCTAATCTCTAGAGTTCAAAGCCATGGTGACCACCAGTGTATAGGAGTTCACCATGAGCCACATCGGGCAATCCCTGTGTGGCGAGGAGCAGTCCGGCCAGGCACCGGAATCAGTTGCTCTACCTCCTCCAACACCTAAAGCCGAGCATAGCTTGCTGGCCACATTGATATAGCAAGTCGAGGCCCTCACTACAATCGTGCAAGGGCTATAGTGGTAGTAGCAGCTCCCCGTAGCAGGGTAGTAGCCATCGGTAGCTGTGGCTGCCCTCGTCGCTATTGATTATCCTAGCCTCCAATCTTCAAGCAAGAGATCCCCTCATTGATAGGCTTCCCACCACTAGTGGCCTCCTTCATCTTTCCACAAAAGCTATCGATCACTTTGGGAATGGTCCTCTCACGGTCGGATCATCCTGCAGTCATAGTCCCCAACGCCATGCCAACAGAGCCCTGGGGAAGAGAAGCAAGGACCTGAGAAAGAGTCAAGATAGGAGAAGTGCTCCCAATCCCCCTTTGAGTCCTCATACGAGTACTCCTAAGAGTACTCTCAGGAGGGGTCATTGAGAGGGCTATTTGGTGACAAGCCGAATGATGCCTTGATGAGTATGACTACAAGCTGTATGAGATCAACAGTTGGCTTGCTAACTTTCAGGGAGAGAGCCAGGACTAGGCCAAGCTCAACACTCATCCCCCTCTCTCTCAGAGAATTTTGGAAAAACCGATCCCAGGTCGGTTCAAAATGCCTTAGTTGGAGCCATATGAAGTTACCACCGATCCACTGGACCATTTAGAGAGCTACAAAGCTCTCATAAGGATTCAAAGCATCTTTGATGCTCTGCTTTGCCTTACCTTCCCACCACTTTATGAAGGGCAGCTGAGCTTGGTACTCCCGACTTGAACCGAGGAGCATTAACTTCTTTCGATAACTAGAAGAGACGTTTGCGACATACTTCAACACTTGCTACAAAATGCCATGAAAGGTTGATAGCCTCTTTTCTATCTGTCAACAGGATAAGGAGTCGTTGAAGGACTATGTGGTCCGATTCAAGGTGGCCACTTTGAAAGTTTACCACCTAAACGAGTTTGTTGCTATGCTAGCTTTGAAGCAAGGACTCTGCCCTTCCCACTTCACTTATTCTTTAGATAAGACTCTCGTGAAATCTTATTCAGAAATACTTGCCTGCATGCAAAAGCATATCCATGGGGATGGAGTTCCCTCTCGGTGCAAGGCTGATGGAAAGCTAAGCAAGAAGAAGGCCGGGAGGAGCATAGCAGAGCCCCATCCAGCAAGCCCAACTTGTCCTGTCGATAAAGTTCCAGTCCAATAAACTCTACTGGCAGGTGAAACAACTATCCCTTGTTGGAGCAAAATCGCTTTACAGAACGCCTGGGATCCTTCTTGATGCCGTCATGGTAGAAAGGTAATGTATCATCAGGGAAGGGATAGGGCACGCCGTCCACTCCAGTCACGGAGGCAAGCCTCATGGGTTTGCACGCACGAGAGAGAACCAAGAAGATGAGAAGGGAGGCTAGGATTTTGGAGAGAAAAGGGATCACGTCTTATTTTTCTCGATGTTCAAGTTGTTCTTTATATACAAATAGATATATATAAATCCTAGGTCATAACCGACTGTGGGACACCATGAGGCACCAGAATAAGATAGAGTTTTTCAACCCTCTGTAAATTGATCAATAATTATTATGAGTCCCATCTGTCAATAAGGGCTTAGCTCATTTGAGTCTATTTTAGTTATTATTTGAGTTTTTTGAGTTTTATTTCAGTTCTGTACTAGTCAGCTCATGTTGAGCTAGTTTAGTCCAATGCTGGTCAGCTCATGTTGAGCTAATTTTTTTTTTTTTTGAGTCCTATCCAAGCATACTGAAGACTCAAGACCACATCATACAAGTAAAGACCAAGTCCAACCAGATTGAAGACATGGAAGTTTAGCCCAGTCCAACCCAGCTTGAAGATTTGAAGACCCCAGGAGGAAATCAGAAACCCTGATTCCTTGCAGATGCCCAGATTTCCTTCCAGATGCCAAATATATTCATAGACCAAGGCATCCATGATTTTAGAGGTCTATCTGCATTTTAGCCCAAAGAAATCAAGCCCAGTTGCCAAGCCCAAGCCCATAAGAAGCCAGATACCAGGGAATATTCCTGCTACCTGGCTACCAGGCCACCCCAGCTTCCAGAGGCCCAAACCCATGCACCCGGACCCCTTGGGCCGGCCCCTTGCTGCTCTTAGAAGCCCAACTGCCCCCTAGGTGTTCTTGGAGTGTTGGCCAAGTCAAGAGAAATTTTAGGGATTTTTCTACCTAATGTTTCCTTATTTTCTAGCTAGGGTTTGAGAGGAAAAGATTCTCATGTAAAGACTAATGTGCCCTTACTTGGAGCCCAAGGCTAAGGGTCTATTTAAGGGACCCTAGCTTCTTGTATGAAGGAGAATTTTGATATGAATTAAAACCTTGAGTTCTTCTATTGAGTTGTGTGATACCCTGCTGTGTGCATAAAGGGGTTTGTGAGAGTTTTTCTTCCTAGTGCTGCAATCATCTTCCTGCTGCCAACAAGCCTCTCAGATCCCTGGATGCCCACTCCAAAAGAAGCCTTCCCTTGCTATTTTCCCTTTGTTTTCTTATTCCTTTGTGAGTTTTCTAACCCCTGACAGGTCGTTTGTAGGTCCCCAAGTTCCTACGAATCCAACGACTCCAGCCAAGCCTCAATCGGATCACCGAGCAGAAAGCCGGGTATCCGCGGGTCTTTGGCTCGATTTTCCAGGCCGCATCCATCGAGGAACGAGAGACCCCTTTGCTGTGATCTTCACAGACGTTGTCAGGTACACCCCCTCTACCTCCAGTAGTTTTATTGTAGGAGAACTTGCCCTAACCGAGGCTTCTCAGCCCCGGCGATCCTTCTTTTCTACTTTTCTAGGTCCTAATCTGCATGCTGATCTTCTAAAATTCATATAAAATTCCCTACAACTTATTTTAATCTAAAATTCGGGAATTAATCACCTAACCCCACATATAAAATATAAAAAAATAATTTCATGCATATTAGTCCCCCTCATTTGGTATTAGAGCTTAGATTAGGGCTTGTTTTCTGTAATTTTTCAGTCCGTATACTCTGTTATTTTAATTATTTCTTCCTGATAAAAACTCCAAAATTCTGAATCTATTTTGCTGGATTCATCACAATTCACAGTAATTTTAAAATTTTTACAAATTTTATTATGGCCTTTGAATTTTCTTCAAGCCAAAATATAGCCTGCAAATTTTCGGCTCTGTATTTTCAGCATGACAAGTTTGGAAGTTTTAGGGTTTTGTTTAGCATTTTTGCATATCTTTTAATTTTAGAATATTTCCTGCATATTAGGCCATAATTTTCTAGTTTTCTTCTATTTAAAAAAATACCAAAAAAAAATTATATATTCTCCAAAAATACCAAAAAATATCTAATAAACCCTAATTTGCATCCTCATCTGCTTGCCATCATTACATAATTTACTTTAAGGGCACTCTCTTTATACCAGATAAGGGAAGGAGGTCATTACCTTTCCTTAGCCCAAAACCACCTTCCTTGCATTCGGTCCCAAGCCTAACTTAAAATCGATTAGACCTTATTTGCCCTAGTGGGCTAGGGACACCAACTGGTTGGGTCCGGGCTAAGTGTTAGATCACTGTGTCAAGACTAACCTGTGTTTTCATTGTGCTTGGTGTCTAGAATGGTGGTTTAGGGATTCAATCCCGAAGGGCTTGTGTGCTGGTCCGCCTACCTGGCCAATCTCTGATTGGTGTCTAGGATTGGCAATCAGGGACCTAACACTCTCTCCTTACACTTGCCTGGCTGAGTACAGGTTACTATAGGCTAGTTTTCCACCCTGATTGAGCATCTAGTTTGGACTCTAGGTCTAGTCAGCTGTAGTCGGTCTGATCGAGTCTTGCATGAGCACTAGATCAGGAGTTTCATATCACCCACCTCCTTCACAAATGTCTGAACCCATGGAAAATTTACAAGCCCAAATAAAAGCCCTAGCTGATCAAATGGCCCAGATGGCTACCCAGATAACTACCCAGGACTACCCAAATGACCCAGTTAACTCAGTCTCGTATTCAAACCAATGATAGAATTGACCATCTTGCCAATAGGTTTGATCAGTTAAAAGTCCGGTAGGGACCCCAAAAAAACCCATGGGTCACAGTCTGAGCTAGATCCTGATTCCCCTCAACCTAGGAGGATCCCAAACCCTGATCTATACCATGAGGTCGAACCTAGGAGAGCCCCTTATCCTGACCCGTACTACAATCCTCAACCTAGGAGGACCCCAAACCCTGATCCATACCTTGAGGCTAAACCTAGGAGAGCCCATCGTCATGACCCAATCCCTAAGGTTAGTCCTAGAAGACCCAATCAGGATTGTATAGACCAGGAAGATAGATCCTATTTATCCTCTCCCTATAAACCTAGTATACCCACAACCTATAGATCTTATGACTCCAAATCCTATGAACCTAGAACCTATGATCCATAACCTATGAACCTAGATCCTATGACTCTAGATCCCATGATCATAGATCCTATGCACCCACACCCTATGAGCCTAGTAGACCCAACACCCAATATTCTGACCCATATAGGGAGTCCAACCCTAGGAGAACCCAGTATTCTGACCCATATATGGAGTCCAACCCTAGGAGGACTCAATATCTTGATCCATATAGAGAGCCCAACCTTAGGAGGACCCCATACCATGATCCATCCTTAGAACCTGACCATAGAGCTGACCCAAAATCCTATGACCCCAGATCCTATAATCCCATGACCCATAGATCTGCACCCTTGTCCTATGAGCCCAGAAACCCATAACCCCTAAGTATCAATCTAGTACTAGTCAGGTTTCCCTTAGTCAACTTGAACCCCATAGGATTAGCTCCCCTAAATATGAGCCCAGTAGTGAGCCACTAC
Source organism: Areca catechu (assembly GCA_021397845.1). NCBI lineage: Eukaryota > Viridiplantae > Streptophyta > Magnoliopsida > Arecales > Arecaceae > Areca > Areca catechu. The sequence goes on from JAHSVC010000047.1 coordinate 5,193, forward strand.
CCCTTAGGCAACCTAACCTACTAGGATTAGTGTCCATAATCAGAAACCAGGACCTAGCCAATTTTCTCCTAGCCGACCTTCTCCAACCATTCCTGAGATTGACAAGGCTTACATTAATATGGAAGTGTATGAAGCTGATGCAAACTTAGTGGATGAGTATGAGGGAGAAGAGGAGACACCTTTAGATGACCTAGAATTTGCTGACCCAATAGACCCCAGGTAGAAGCCAACCTAGAGGTAGTTGACCTTGACCACATCCAACCTAAAGCTATAGTGGAAGAACAAATAGAGGAAGAGAACCTAGGTACTGCTACTAGAGCCTTACCTGAGGAAACCATAGAGGAGAGCCAAATTATAGAGTCTAGTCCTAAAATACAAGAACCAGAAGAATTTATTAAGGACTTAATCTCTTTGAATCAGTACCTTCAGATGAGCCTCCTCCTATAGTTCCTATTAAGGACCTCTTCCCTGAGATTAGTAACCCATCCTTCCATTATGCAAACCCCATAGCTATACCGCAACCTCGTAAGGTTAGCCTCATTAGTCTAGGATTAGTCCCTGACATGCCTTCTTATATCGAACTTTATCCAACTAACTTTGAACCTTTTTCCCTACCCTACCAAACTAATTCTGAACCCACTTCCTATTTTCTGCCCTTGCCTAACACCTCCAGCATTTCTAGGATTATTAGATTGCATTTAACTGAGATTAGCATACTGCATGCATTCATCACACATGTTAGGTTTGCATCTTACTTCTGGCATACTCTTTGGAATTTGCTAGGAGTTCACTGTAAATTTTCATGTGCATGTCAAGCTAGGATCAAACCTAGAGAACCTATAATCTATTTGGTTAGATCCAAAGAGTTCAATAAAATTTTCTTTGATAGGAATGCATAGTCGAGTCTTTAGGTGTCAGTATGAGTCCTTTGCATCATCTTGTTAGGAGTCTGCATGTGCCCAGCATGTTCACCACCTGCACTAATTTTGAAACAACTGGCTAATTCCCGAAGATGGATTAAGAATTTGATATAGTGGATTCTATCTTGGTTAGGCTTAGGCCTAAAAGAAGCTTCATGCTCGCAGAGCCGGACCTTTTTAAGTGATAGAGAAGGTTGATCAAATGCCTAGGTGTTAGAATTGCCTTCGGATTTGGGCATTAGTTCTACCTTCAATATTACAGACCTGGTTGAGTATAGGGAACCGGCAGCGATACCTAGTGATACCTTTGGACCTATTCCTTTCATTGTGAGTGACCCTAACCTAGAGTGTCCACAAACAAATTTGGCCTGAGAGATGAGAACGGATCGAGCGTATCTTGGACGATCAAGCCATCACGACCTAGGGCCATGACTATCAACGCTTCCTGGTCCGATGGCAAGGCCGGCCAGAGTCGGACGATTCATGGATTTCTTGAGAGGACTTGCAACGCCTCAACCCAGACCTTCTCGAGAGATATGTGAGCCAGTCTGACCTTCACTCGACAGGGTCGAGTTCCTCCCATCCCGGGAGAATTGGTGGGGACACCTGAGGCACCAGAATAAGACAGAGGCTTTTCAACCCTCTGTAAATTGATCAATAATTTATGAGTCCATCTGTAACAAGGGCTTAGCTCATCTGAGTCCATTTTAGTTGTTATTTGAGTTTTTTGAGTTGTTATTTCAGTTCTGTACTAGTCAGCTCATGTTGAGCTAGTTCAGTCCAATGCTGGTCAGCTCATGTTGAGCTAATTTTATTTTTTTTTTGAGTCCTATCCAAGCATACTGAAGACTCAAGACCACATCATACAAGTAAAGACCAAGTCCAACCAGATTGAAGACATGAAGTTTAGCCCAAGTCTAACCCAGCTTGAAGATTTGAAGACCCCAAAAGAAAAATCAGAAATCCTGATTCCTTGCAGATGCCCTCCAGATACCCAGATTTCCTTCCATATGCCAAATATATTCATAGACTAAGGCATCCATGATTTTAGAGGTCCATCTGCATCCTAGCCCAAAGAAATCAAGCCCAGGTGCCAAGCCCAAGCCCCTAAAAAGCAAGATACCATGGAATATTCATGCTACCTGGCTACCAGGCCACCCCAGCTTCCAGAGGCCCAAACCCATGCACCCGGGCCCCTTGGGCTGGCCCCTTGCTGCTCTTAGAAGCCCAACACGCCCCCCTAGGTGTCCTTGGAGTGTTGGCCAAGTCAAGAGAAATTTTAGGGATTTTTTCTACCTAATGTTTCCTTATTTTCTAGCTAGGGTTTGAGAGGGAAAAGGATTCTCATGTAAAGACTAATGTGCCCTTACTTGGAGCCCAAGTTAAGGATCTATTTAAGGGACCCTAGCCTCTTGTATGAAGGGAGAATTTTGATATGAATTAAAACCTTGAGTTCTTCTATTGAGTTGTGTGATACCTTGCTGTGTGCATAAAGGGGTTTGTGAGAGTTTTTCTTCCCAGTGCTGCAATCATCTTCCTGCTGCCAACAAGCCTCTCAGATCCCTGGATGCCCACTCCAAAAGAAGCCTTCCCTTGCTATTTTTCCTTTGTTTTCTTATTCCTTTGTGAGTTTTCAAACCCCTGACAGGTCGTTTGCAGGTCCCCGAGTTCCTACGAATCCAACGACTCCAGCCAAGCCTCAATCGGATCACCGAGCAGAAAGCCAGGTATCTGCGGGTTTTTGGCTCGGTTTTCCAGGCCGCATCCATCGAGGAATGAGAGACCCCTTTGCTGTGATCTTCACAGACGTTGTCAGGTACACCCCCTCTACCTCCAGTAGTTTTATTGTAGGAGAACTTGCCCTAACTGAGGCTTCTCAGCCCCGGCGATCCTTCTTTTCTACTTTTCTAGGTCCTAATCTTTATGCTGATCTTCTAAAATTCATATAAAATTCCCTACAACTTATTTTAATATGAAATTCGGGAATTAATCACCTAACCCCACATATAAAACATACAAAAGAATTGCATGCATATTAGTCCCCCATCACCGACCTATCCCTAAAAAACTCCCTCCCTCTAAGTCACATGAGAAAACTCAAACCCGAGCCCATGTATACCCATGTCTCACATGTTCTCTCTACCCTGGGTCAAGACCCTGGCCTAACATGACTCAGAGCCCTAGAAACTTATAAACCAGCTTCCAGACCTGTGTGACTCCACTCAAGACTTAGAGCACCACATTAGCCCTAACAATCTCCATCTTGGTGCTATAAGTCTTGACAAGCTCTGCATGACCATCTGCACCCTTCCTGCTATCTCCAGAGTTGACATCTTCCCATCGAAGCCACCTCACCCCCTAGCTGGAACATCGACCCGTGCTCCATAGCTCTTGAGACTCATGCTCCACCACACTCCTGACCTCGAACTGATATCTTCCTGCTCTGTCCCCGTGACTGCAATACCAACCCGTGCTTCCGTAGTACACCCAGACAACTGTGCAAACCTAACGCCAATGTCAGACCTCTTCAGCTTCTGAGCTCCCTAAGAGGCCTTTGGGATGATCGCTTCCTTAGCTGAAGATCAGTACAAGTTCCTTGGGACCAACTTGTACCTGCTTCATAGCACCAACTTGAGATCTCTGTTGTAGGCTCCCTTCTGCTAAGCAGCTGCATCACTCACCCTGGACTTCCTGGAAAGACCTACAACAATCCTAAATCGGCACTCGCTGCACCCAGAGCTTCATCTGACAGTCTCCATAGAGCCATGCCAATCTTTGAGCACTATGCTCCACCTGGCTAAGTATACCCGTGGTGCTTGTGCTAGGATCTGGCCAGTATCCCTACACCTTTCACTCTGAACTCGTGCCAAAGCTCTCTCTAGTAGTGAAGACACCTCTAACCAGTGCTCCACTTGAAACCAAAGTCCACCTGATGCTGTAGAAGTCCCAACGAGGTCAACCTCCCAACGCTACATTGCTGGGGTACCCTGCACCTCGATACACTGTCGCTGACTCCTCGGACCCTTCGCATCATCGCGAACCCCTTCGAGACCTTTTCGGATACTCTGTATCCCCGCAGGAACCTCCGAAATCCAGGAGCTCATCCCAACTCCTCTAACCCTGATTGAACATAACAACCATCTCCAGTAGTTGCCCATCATGTCCCAGCCTGTCCCTACGGCCAATCCCGCTATCTAGGACACTCCCGACTGCATGATGCCCTTGGCACTTTCTAAGACCTATCCCCTCGGTCTCCCTGAGCTACCATCTCCATCAGCTCCAGTCTATGTCCCTAGGCCAATGCTACCATACTGGGACACTCCCGACTATCCAATGCCTCTGGTGCTCCCTGAGACTATCCCTTGTCTCCCTGAGCTGCCTCTGGTATCGCCTCTGCTGATGCACTCCGGTCTTCTTGAGATATCCATCTCCCGAGACCCATCTCCAACCACGCGGGATATCCCACCCACGTACAGCTCTATCATGATCAAGGTAGTTGGAGTACTACTGATCGCTCTCCTCCATAGTGACCAAGAGCCTGGTCCACTATCGATGGAGCTACCACTCATGCTCTAAGCTAAGTGAGGTTTTAACTTGTTGGCCTTGTGAAAACAAGTTGGGTTTTTGATTAGTGAGCCCAGAAAACTAATCAACCATAATCGGTGGAGATTATAGTGAATTTCCAAGGAGATCTTGGAGAGTGGATGTAGGTGCATTGGATAGCACCGAACCACTACATTTCTTGATCTTTGTGGTTGATTGTTCTCTCTACTTGCTCTTTCACTTATTGCTCTTTATTTTTGCTGTACTTTTATTTAAGAGAATTATATTTGAATTCTTAGTACCTTGTTTAATTGTTGAATTGGATTGCATAGTATTGCATTGCATTAAGTAAATAATTTTTTAGAGATCCAATTCACCCCCCCTCTTGGATTGCTTACTGGGAAACAAGTGGTATCAGAGCCCTATTCTCAGTGTATAGGCTTTACCGTCTTGAGTAAAGATCTATGGCAGCTCCTATTGGTACTAGCGTAGTTGAGGGTCAATTCTCAAATAGACCTCCATTTTTTAATGGATCAAATTATACATATTGGAAAACTAGGATGAGAATTTATATGCATTCTATTGATTATAACTTATGGAGAGTTATTGATAAGGGTCCTCATATTCCTTCGGTAGTAGTTAATGGTGTTTCCATTCCAAAGCTTGAAGAGGATTGGATGAAAATGACATTAAGTAATCTGAGATCAATGTTAAGGCAATGAATTTCCTTTATTGTGCATTAGATCCTAGTGAATTCAATAGGATATCTACTTGCACTTCTGCTAAAGAAATATGGGACACACTTGAAGTTACCCATGAGGGTACCGATCAAGTGAAGAATACTAAGGTGAACATGTTAGTGTATACTTATGAAATATTCTGAATGGAACCTAATGAGTCAATCACTGACATGTACACTAGATTTACAAATATTATAAATGGAATGAGAAGTCTAGGAAAAGTAATGTCTAACGCTGATCTTGTGAATAAATTTCTCAGGTTGCTTTCAACATCATGGGATCCGAAGGTGACCGCAATTCAAGAAGTAAAGGACGTTGACAAGCTACCTTTAGAGCAGCTGGTTGGATCGCTCATGACTTATGAGCTGAATTTGAAGCAAAAGACAATGTACATGGATAAGAAGAAAAGGGGATTGCATTCAAATCAAACATACAAGAAGAATCCTCAATTGATGAGTTTGAAGAAGAAGAAGAAGATGAAGGTAAAGAAGCCCTCCTTGCTAGAAAATTTAGAAGATTCATGAAGAGGAGGAAGTTCCCTTACAAGAAGAAATTTCAATCAAAGAAAAAGAAAAAGAGAAAGAGAAAGAAAAGAAAAAAGAAAAGGAGAAGGAAATACCAACATGCTTCGAGTGCAAGAAGCCGGGTCACTACAAGTTTGATTGCCCTCTCCTAAAGAAGTCAAGGAAGAAGTTAAAAAGAAAGCAATGATGGCCACTTGGAGGGACAGTGAAGACTCCAGTTCTGAAGAAGAGCAAACAGAAGTGCAAATCTTTGTCTTATGGCACATCAAGAGCAAGATGAGGTGTGTCTTGCAACCAAGAAGAACAAAAGACTTTGGTATGTTGATAGTGGTTGCTCAAGGCACATGACGGGAGATATGAAGCAATTCACTTCTCTTGAAGCAATGAATGGAGGGAGTGTGACCTTCGGGGATAATGGTAAAGAAAAATTATTAGTATTGGCAAGATTCACATCACTCCTTTTAGTTGTATTAGTAATGTACTGTTAGTTGAAGGTTTAAAGCATAATCTTTTAAGCATTAGTCAATTTTGCGATAAAGATTTTCAAGTTATTTTTAAATCATCTTATTGCATGATTGCTAGTCCAGATATAAATGGAGTACAATTCATTAGAAAAAGGCATGGTAATGTTTATTTGGTAGATTTGGATGATCTATCTTGGTTTAATGGAGAATGCCTTGTTGTAATGAATTCTACTAAAGATGAGACTAGTTAGTTTTGGTATAGAAGATTAGGGCATGCTAGTATGTATCTACTTTCAAAACTTTGCAAAAAGAATTTAGTTAGAGATTTACCTGAACTTTGTTTTGAAAAAGATAGAGTTTGTCAAGCATGTCAATTTGGTAAACAAGTTAAAACCTCTTTCAAACCAAAAGGTTTTGTAACTACTAGTAGGCCACTAGAACTACTTCATATGGATCTCTTTGGACCAACTAGAATATCAAGTCTAGGAGGCAAGAGATATGGATTAGTTATAGTGGATGATTTTTTGAGATTTACATGGTTTTCTTTCTAGCACATAAAGATGAATCATTTTCTGCTTTTATAAAGTTTTATCAAAAGTTTCAAATGAAAAAGGTGTTTCAGTTATTTGCATTTGCAGTGATCATGGAACTGAATTTGAAAATCAAGATTTTGAAAATTTTATAATGAAAAGGTATTTAACACAACTTTTCTGCACCTAGGACACCTCAGCAGAATGGGTAGTTGAAAGAAAAAATCATATTTTAGAAGAAATGGCATGCACTATGCTTTGTGAAAAAGATTTACCGAGATATTTTTGGGCTGAAGCTATCAATACTGCATGTTACATTTTGAATCAAGTTTTAATCCGCCCTATTTTGAAAAAACTCCTTACGAACTTTGGAATCAAAGAAAACCAACCTTAAAGTATTTTCGAGTTTTTGGTTGCAAATGTTTTATCTTAAATATTGGCAAAGATAATATTGAAAATTTGATGCCAAGTCTGATGAAGGTATCTTTTTAGGATACTCCACATCAAGCAGGGCATACAGAGTTTTCAACAAAAGAACTTTAGCTGTAGAAGAGTCAGTACATGTTGTTTTTGAAGAATCTACTAACAAATTCTCCAAAAAGATGATACAACTGATGAATGTGCAGGTGCTGACAAGCTTCAAAAGTTGACACTGAATGATCAACCTCCTCAACCAAATGAAGAAGATCAAGACAAAAGTGAGAAAGGCGAAGACACTCCAAAGCACCAAGATTTATCTAAGGAGTGGAGGTATGCTCATGGACATCCTAAAGAATTAATTCTAGGTGATCCATCTAAAGGGGTAAGAACTCGAGCCTCAATTAGAAATGAATGTGATTATATAGCTTTTGTATCACAAGTAGAGCCTAAATGTTTTGAAGAAGCTGAAAAAGATCCTAACTGGATTATTGCCATGCAAGATGAACTAATTTAGTTTGATAGAAATAATATTTGGACATTAATAGAAGGACCATCTAATGTTCCTATTTTTGGCACTAAATGGGTATTTAGAAATAAATTAGATAAAAATAGAATTGCTGTTAGAAATAAAGCTAGGCTAGTTGCTAAAGGCTACAATCAGGAGGAAGGGATTGATTTTGATGAAACTTTTGCTCCTATTGCTAGACTTGAAGCAATTAGACTATTATTAGCATTTGCTTGTTTTATAAATTTTAAACTATTTCAAATGGATGTTAAGAGTGCTTTTCTAAATGGTTTTATAACAGAAAAAGTTTTTGTTAAACAACCACCTGGATTTGAAAATCACGCACATCCTGATCATGTTTTTAAATTTTACAATGCACTTTATGGATTAAAACAAGTACCTAGAGCCTGGTATGAAAGACTCAGCAATTTTTAATTGAAATGAATTTTCAAGAGGCCATGTTGATAAAACATTATTTTTGTAAAAGAAAGATAATGATTTATTAGTAGTACAAATATATGTTGATATCATTTTTCGGTGCTACTAATAAATTCTTTATCAAGAATTTGCTAAGCTAATGCAGGGTGAGTTCGAGATGAGCATGATGGGAGAATTCAATTTCTTTCTCGGGCTCCAGATCAAGCAAACTAAAGATGGAATCTTCATCAACCAAGCTAAGTATACAAGAGAGATTATAAAGAAGTTTAGGATGGAGACTACTAAATCGATAGGTACACCTATGAGCCCCTCTTGTAGACTTGATAAGGATGAGCATGATAAATCAGTAGATCAAAAGTTATACAGAGATATGATTGACTCCTTACTGTACTTATTTGCTAGTAGACCAGATATAATGTTCAGTATATACATGTGTGCTAGATATCAGTTTGAACCTATAGAGTCACATCTGATGGCTGTTAAGCGCATTATTAGATATCTATCTGGTACTATTGATATTGGTTTATGGTAATCTAGAGATTCATCTGCTTAATTAATTGGATATTCTGATGCTGATTTTACTAGTTGTAAATTGGATAGAAAGAGTACTAGTGATACTTGTCAATTTCTTGGAGTTAACTTAATCTCCTGTTTAGCAAGAAACAAACTTCAGTTGCACTATCCACAGCTGAGGCTGAGTATATTGTAGCAGAAGTTGTTGTGCTCAAATCTTGTGGATTAAGCAACAACTTGAAGATTTTGGAATCAAGTTGACTAGTACACCTATAAAATGTGATAATATCAGTACTATTTGCTTGACTAAAAATCTTGTTCAACATTCTAGGAGTAAATATATTGAAATTAGACATCATTTTATTAGAGATCATGTTGAAAATAATGATGTTGTGCATGAATTTATTATTACTGAATTTCAATTAGCTGATATTTGACTAAACCTCTTTTGGAAGATCGATTTTGTATGATTAGAAGAGAGCTCGGGATCATTAATCCGTTTGATTAAATTTTCCTAACTTTGACTCAAAACAATCTTATTTGACATCAATCATACTCAATCTTTGCTAATTTTATTGAATTTTAATTGAATTTTCTATGATTTTGATCAAACCTTTAATCTCTTATTTTTTGATTTTTAAGTCGATGTGCCGACACATTAATGTGTCGACACCTAAATGTGTCAACACATTCATGAGTCGACACATGAATAGCAGCAGACCAAGAATAAGGGCATTCCAAAAGGTTTTTTTCTCATTTTGTCTTCCCTCTCGAGTCGACACATAACCTAAGGTACTCCTCACTTCTCCTTCCCTCTATTTCATGCTTTAAACTTTCCTGATTCGTTGTTTGGAGTATTTTTCTTGTTCGGATTTTGCAACATTCTGCCTCCCATTTGCATTTTGAGCCCAAGAAAACCTAGGTTTTCTCTCAGAACTTGTCCAATTTCTTATTCTGAGCAATGGGACCCTGAAAGCAAGTAGTCCGTCACCCTCGTCAGTCCAATCAGGAGGAAAAAGAAGAACGAAGGCTAGAGCTCTAGATCCACCTGCACACCTCTTTTCGCAGCTTCTAATAGGATGAGTTGAAGACCGTCGTCGGGGGATGACGAGTAGACTTTAGTTTTGTCGACCAGCAGCACTTCAGGATCCGATAGTGGATTCGAGATGCTGGTTTGACATCATTTTGCTCACTAAGCGAGAGATATTACCTAGGGCTTATTCGAGAGTTTTATGGATCACTAGCCCGTGGGTCTGATGGTTGGATGGCTCAGGTGAGAGGCCGGGATATCCCAGTTACATCAAAGATACTAAGCAAAGTATGGGACATTCCGATGACTGGATCAGTAGTGGACAGCCTGATTGATCGAGTGAGTGGTGTCTAGTGTATCTTTGAGTCAGACATATTGCTTGAGGGAGCCACCGTACCTGCATCCTGATTGTCAGCAAAGATGAGATTATTGCGCCATATTGTCGCCCGGTTTCTTCTGCCGAAGATTGGATGCTTCGATTACATCACTGAGCGGGAGTTGCTAGTGATGGTCTCATTAGTCCAGCGCATACCCGTCTGCCTTCCCGTGCTCATGGTTCACCAGATGATGGAGGCATCGACGAGTCAACGACTCTGCTTACCCTATGGGATGGGGTTGACTATTCTTTTTGCAAAGTTTTGAAAGTATGCTCAAGAATGTTTTAGATGGCACGGCTTAAGTATCAACATATAGACCTAAAGTGTTGACTCAAAGTGTCGACACATGGATCAGCTCATCGCCTGAGATTTTCAAGCCACATAACTTGCTGAAAATGAAGAACTGTAGAAGTGTCACACATGGAAGCAAAGTGTTGACTCATAGTGTCGACTCACCTGAGGAAGTGTCGACACATCTGAGATTTCTAAAGAACCGGATTGAAGATTTTTGAACTGGGTGTCGACTCACAGCCTAAAGTGTCGACGCATGGAGTTCTGGGAACAATAATTCTAGTTTTTCAAACGCAGAACTCGACCCTTTTGCCCTCCAACGGCTAGATTTTCAAGTTTAACGGCTAGAAAATGGATTTGAGACCTTGGAAAGGTATATATATGCTCCAAATCAAATCAAAAGTAACATTATTCATGAGAATGAAATAGAAGCATTCAAAAGAGAAGAAAAGAGGGCATTCACTCATATTCATTGAAGATTCAACCACTCTCAAGAAAAGCAAGCCTCCAAGCATTCAAGAGCCTTCAAGAGCATTAAAGATCAACCATTCTTGAGCATTCAAAAGGCTTCAACAAGTTCAAAAGCACCATAATATCGAGCTTCAAAGAGATACCCGCTTTTTATTAGAAAGCTTTTATTCTCTTTACTTCAAACTCTTATTTGTTATAAGGGTTCTTGATTAGCCTATTGCAAAACCAAGAGAGATTATTGGTGAGCTTTTGAAAACCAATTAGGTTCTTGGTTAGCCCGGAAAATTAAGGAAGGTTGGTGGTGAGCCTTAAAACCATTTAGGTTCTTGGTTAGCCTGTAAAACCAAGTGAGGTTTTGACTTGTTAGCCTTGTGAAAACAAGTTAGGTTTTTGATTAGTGAGCCTGGAAAACTAATCAACTGTAATCGGTCGAGATTATAGTAAATTTTCAAGGAGATCTTGGGGAGTGGATGTAGGTGCATTGGATAGCACCGAACTACTATATTTTTTGGTCTTTGTGGTTGATTGTTCTCTCTACTTGCTCTTTCACTTATTGTTCTTTATTTTCGATGCAATTTTATTTAAGAGCATTACATTTCAATTCTGAGTACCTTGTTTAATTATTAAATTGGATTGCATAGTATTGCATTGCATCAAGTAAATAATTTTTTAGACCCAATTCACCCCCCCTATTGGATTGCTTACCGGGCAACAGATATGGCTCCACACCCAACATACTCGACCCTCATGCATAAAGGACATGCATTTATGCATACCTAATTAATTAATTATTTAATTAAATTAACATATTATTATTAAATAAAAAAATAATTAAAAAATAAATAACTAAATAAAAATATATCTAATTAATTAAATCAATAAATAATCTCTAATTAATTAATTAGTTAACTAATTAATTAAAAAAACTAAATAAATAAATAAATAAATTTAATTAATTAAATCAATAATAAGCATTTATTTAATAAAATAAATAATAATTAATTAATTAAATCTAATAGCATGAAAAAGTAATTTTTAGTGATGGCTCTCATGTAGTCTCCACCTCCATTGCTAATCTGACAATACAAATACAAGGCAGATATGGTATGTACCAAAGTTTAAAAAAGGAGTGATTACTATTCTTTTAATCTGGAATAGCAACCTGACCTAAGTGCTCATCATAGTCAACCTTGGTTGAGATTTTTCTTGCCAGGAGCATTTAAGATAAAAATCCAACAAAATTCTATAAAAAATTACTCAAAATAGTCTTAAAAGAAGTCAAAATAGGGGTGAAAAAAAAGATTCAAATATCATAACCAATTTACCTGAGAAGAAAAAAATGGCTAAGGGAACTAGACTAAGAGAAATCAATAAAAACATCAAAATCTTAAAAGAAAAAAATGCAAGTACTTACCACTAAATACTATAATCAAATAGAAGAAAGAATACAGCAAGTTATAATCAAATAGAAGAAAGAATATAGCAAGTTATGGAAGAGTATAATACCGAAATTAGAGTCTTGGAAAGGTAGCTAGATGAAATACAATAGGGAGGGGCGAGGGAAGACGGTGGCAGGAGAGGAGCCGAGGGGGAGAAGATCGATGGCGGGGAGGGGCAAGGGAAGACGGTGACAGGAAGAGGCGCCGAGGGGAAGCTTAGCGACAGGGACAGGCACCGATGGTGACTTGGTGGCCACGAGTGGTGATAGGGAAGGGCACCTGGGGGTTCAAGAGAAGATGAAAAGACACAGGCGGGACACTGGTGAAGCTCAGCATTATGAGTGGCGGCAGGGAAAAGCTCGATGACATGGAGAGGCACCATTCATCTGCAGTAGCGAGCGGGCATCTAGGGAGCTCGACTACGTAGAGAAGTGCTTGGGGGGGGCGAGAGAAGATGAAAAGCAAGGAGATAGGGGGAAGCACTGTGGCATGGAGAGGCACTATTTGTAGGTAGTAGGGGAAAGCTTGGCGACATGGGGAGGCACCCGGGAGAGGGGGGAGGTGGGAAGATGATAAGCCACTAGTGGAAATGATGGAAAATCGGGTGAACTGTTATTTATACAGGAGGATTATTAGCGACGACAATCTGCCTTCGCTAATTACCAAATGTCATTGATATTAATTATATTACCGATGACATATCTTGCATCGCTAATACCCATCGAGAATACTTAATTTATCGTGATCACTATTAGCGATGGCTAATTGCCTTCGCTAAAGGGCAAAACACCATCATTAATAGTATTTTAAATAAAACAAAGTTATTTAGATTATTAGTAATGGCAATCTGCCATCTCTAATAGTTTAAAATCCATCACTAATAATATTTTTATAAAATAAATTTTTTTAAAATTTTGATAACTATTAGCAATGGTAAACTGCCATCACTAGTAATCAAAACACCATCACTAATAGTATTTTTTATAAAATTTTTTAAAAAATTTTAAGTATTATTAGTGATGGCAATTTACCATCTTTAATAGTTTAAAATTCATCACCAATAATCTTTTTTAAAAATAAAATTCTTTAAAATTTTAAAGATTATTAGCGATGGTATTTGCGATCGCTAATAGCCAAATTTCCGTCTCTAATATTATTAGTGATGGCTTTTTTCCCATCATTTTTGGTGTCATTATATGCCATTATTAGCAGTAGCTAATCAGCCATCGCTAATACTTTATTTTCTTATAGTGATAAAAATATATAATATATAAAATATAAGTAATCATATCGTCAATTATATATTCATCAAAATCAGCCACATATAACCAAAAACATGCAGTATATAAATAAACTTATATATAGGTGTTAATGTCCAAGAGTCCTTACCTCTATTAATAATGAACTCAGTTACTATTGTTTGCTAGTCTATGCTTAGCACATCTAAATCAATCAAACTTATATTGATTTAGGGATTAGAGCATAAATCTCTTGCTGATTCGTTTAATTGATCGCTCTCATATATAGCTGAAACTAATAATTAGGGAAATCATAAAGTGGCTATATTCATGGAGGAAAGATAATAGGACAGTAAGGACACGGCCACCCGATGAAAACTTGACCAATAGATCCTGAAGGAGATTCAAATCAATTTAAACATGATATAAAAATATTGTGAATGATGGGTATCCAACGAAAGCTAAGATGGAGATTAGTGAATCCAAGTACCTCGCAAATCGAACTTATGATCTTATTGTTGGTGCAACTGTGACACAATAGTTTGAATTTCTTACATCAATGTGGCCACTTAATTGCATGCATAATTATGAAATTTAATCACGATATGGATCATGAAACCATGATAAGTAGGGGTAAAATGCACACTTAATATGAATTTGTATAATTTTGGTATTATGCATTTCATATCTCATGAAGCTAATAAGTCGTACGAGATGTGTGTCTCATGGGGCTACTGCCCTTAATTTGTATCATTCCTTTGGCATCAAGAATAGAAAATTTCTTGATAATTTATTGTTGGATTTGTGCAATCCACATATTTTTGCGTTGGACATTAAATAGAAAATTGCTTCATGTTTTTTGATAGATTCTTGTGATTCAAGTGTCTCGTGAGGCAGACAAGTTATATAGGATATGCATCCATATTTTGCTTGCTCGGCTTGTGGGCAGCTTGAAAATTTCGTTTCTCTTGCTAAGTATTTAAAGTTTTAGAAGTTGGTGAGATGACTAAAAAGATCGAGGTGTCGATCAAAATTGATATATATTGGTGTTTATGCAAATAGATCGATAGGTATTGTTTGCTTATACAAATAGAACGGTATAAATATTCAGTCCAACTTTTACATCAAGACGTTTGCATGCAGTTTCCTGGCTAGTTGTGGTTGTCCATCCAGAATTGGGTATGGAGCCAATCTACGGCCTTCTTGTCCAGTTGAAAGGCCTTGGCAAGAACATCATCAGAGATTGGTGGCTTTGCTCCAAAGACTGCATTGGCTATGGTGATCACTCCAGGGTTCTGGCTGCTGAGAGCGGCAATAGCAACAGCATTCGTCGTCCCGTAGTTGAATTGGAAATGGATGAGACCTTGAGGAAATACGAACACATCTCCCTTCTTAAGGACCTTGGCGAAGAGCTGGTTATTGGGGTTATTAGATGTGACGAAGCCGACGTAGAGCGTGCCTTCCAACACTAAAAGGATCTCAGTTCCCCTAGGGTGGATATGAGGAGGGTTGACACCGTAGGGTGCAAAGTCTAGGCGAGCGAGCGAGATGCCAAGGGTGTTGAGCCCAGGAATTTGGTTCACATTGACTTGAGTCACATTGGAGCCAAGTTTATTTCCAGTGTCACGTGGCTTGTCAGGCCAGAGAAGAAGAAATCTTCGGCTTTGGCAAGCTTCGGGTCATTGCAAAAGAACCCATTTACAAACACTGCATCAACAATTGCAAGAAAGGTTAAGTATAAATTAAGACATATGATAGGAACTCGTTAGTGTCTTTGCAGGAAAATTACACAGCATTCATGCTATTAGATATGGTAAATAATAAGATAGATGTTGAATAGGAGTACCATCTGATTTAAGATCAGCAACACAGAAGTCTTGGAGTTGACTAGGATCAGAAGCTATGGCATGAGATGAAGCCAGAGCAAAGAGAGCAAGGAAGAGGAAATGGGCAGCCATCTGCTCTCTCTTAATTTTTAGCTAGCTGAAGAATAACAAAGGGATATGGATTAAGGTGTTACTGGCCAAATAGCTTGGAGGAAGTGAATATATATAGAGGGAGATGTGGGACTTTGCGTGTTCACAGGCTTGAATCAGTCATGCAACTTTTTTACTAAAAGAGGAAGAGTATTCCCATGTGTAGGTGACGATTTTCTAGTGTTTCCCATGTGTTCGTTCTAGTTCAAGTTGGACGAAGTCCTCCGTGATAATATATGTGGATGGAAGACCGTGACAAACTATTTTAGAGACAAAAGAAAATGCGATTTTATTATATCGATCCGTCTCCCCATTGGTTAAGGTTTGTCTCGTTCAATTCTCTTATGATAACTTCTTCTATATATCAATGAATGGGGATCTTGTTGCAACCAAACCCAGTCGTTTCGAGAACCGGATATATTATATTTAACTGAGATTTTGATATGGTCGCAATAAGAAATCATCAACCATCCTATTAGCTCATGCCGCTGCGATTTACCAGGGGAATGACGAGATACATATTCACTTGTGTTTTCCAAAGTAGCAGTTGAAGCCACCAAACTGGCTGAAATAGCTAATAGCGGCAGGCTTTTGACCGGTAGCATTTTAGGATCTAGGATGTATATATATATTTAGCCATAATAATTTTTAATTATGTGTTTATATAAATTATTAGCATCCCAGAGCTCCTTCAGAGCTTGTTTTGCCATAGCCAAGCAATTTACCAAAGAGAATTTAATCTGGCCTTGTCAGGGAAATGGTGGTGGAAGATGCTAATTAGTAATAGGGATCTTCTAGTTAATAACTATTCTTTTTATTTTTTTGATTGAAAAAAAGCCATGCACATGTTATATGGAAGAACTACCCAACTAGTAGTTGGGGGAGTGCCTTGCTCTCTCACTTACACTTCAGGCAAAAGAAAAAAAAAAAAAATCATTTTAAAAGTATGAATTAATTATGGTATGTCGCTTGCAGAATTGATAGTGAACTTCGTATTACAAATTTTTATCTTTGATCGTTAAACTTTCTTAATTCATATAACTTATTTATTAATAGTGGGTCAATCAACGGTTGAAAACAATTATTTAATCCATAAAAAAAACCAAGAAAACATCATATATATTCAGCTTTATTAAATTGAGTCTCAATGGAGAGTATAAATTTCGGTTATTAATTAATGCATTTGAAAAATCAATCAATTTTTTAATCAAAATCAAATGATGTTAGATACATCTCATCATTCTTCTAATCTCTACTTTAATTCTCACAATGGTTGGCCGGATTTTAATAATCGAGGGAATGCACATTGTTTGCCTTATTCCAGGGATAATTTTTGGAGGCCGAGTATTATTCTTTCTTGGGATCTTAATTTATAACAAAATATTCCATATTAAAAAATAACAAAACTTATTCAATTTACAAAACTCAATCTTCTAATTAATATTGATAATTCAATTAGTAAAGTAGTACCGATAATGCGCTATCTATTTAATCCTTTCAACCTTGATCCCAACCATAGCAAAGCTTATACATCCTACAACTCCGAAAAAGGAAAAAAGAAAGGTCGTGAGCTTTATGATCCAGTAATAATCCGGCCCCTCACATTCACACCAATATAATAATATAATTTAAAAATAATAGATAAATAATATTAAAGAAAAATATAAAGCATAATATTTTATTTCAAGTATTTATTATAGCTTAATATTGATACATACAAAAACATGCATCATATACCATCAAATATCTATTTTTTTCAAAAATGATGTAGCACATATTGTGCCGCCTGGATCGTCGTGGCCCATAGCTCAGGTGCGTCAGGTCCCTCTCGCTGGGCGCTCGGCCTCCGGCCTCGTGAATCGACTCTCTCCATCAGGCGGACCTGCAAAACAGGAGAGACCTGGGCCGGGGATTCCGGCGAAGAAACTCCAACCATCAAGTAAGTGGGACGATCGAGGGGAACAGAAGACCTTTGGGGTGGAGAGCTTGGGGAACTCTCTGCTTTTAGAGGGTGATAAAAATGGAAGATGATGTAGGAATGAAGAGCGTCCGTTGTCTCTTACCTCCCCTTACCTCTTCATGCTGATCTTATGTAGACAAGCAACTCTTGTCGTTTGGAGAGGCGTGCTGGTCTTGGTATATACCTGTGGGCTTCTGTAGGCCTGAGAGGTTTAGATAGGTTGGTGAACCTTCTTCTACTGGGCGATTCAGGAGGTTGGTGAAGGAGCACAGTGCCTCGGATGGGGCACTCCTTCCTGATTGGTGTAAAAAGTGTTCTGGAAGGCTTTAATGTAGCCCCCCCTGCGGGCGGCACGCTACAGGGCCTATAGCAAGTCTGGCAGGGATGGTGATTTTACATGTCGGGGCTGCCATCCAGGTCTCTTACATACCTGTACATTGAGAAGCGTACATGGGATGGAGACGGACCGTGGCATGCGGATCAAGACGAGGCAGGCGGAGGCTCTTCATGCACACAGACCGAGGTGCGCGGCGCGAGGCATGCAGATTCCCTCCATTCATGCAGATCAAGGTGCGGTATGCAGAGTCGTTTTATGCGCATGGATCGGGGCGCGGCACACAGAGTCTCTCCACGTGCGCGGATCGGGGTGCTTGGAACCCCACTGGAGCGGGGAACTGGGAGCACCGAGGTCATGTCGGACTGGGTGTGCAGGCATGTCGGACTGGGCGGAGGCGAGCCGGACTGGGCAGATCTGGGCCGAGCCGAGGTGCGGGCCTCCCACAGGCAAACTGGGCGTCGAAGCGGGCGGAGCCCAGGTGCGGGCCTCTCGTGGGTGGACTGGGCGCCAGAGCATGTGGAGCCAAGGTGCGGGCCTCTCGCGGGCAGACGGACTCCACGCGGGCGGAGCCGCGGGTGGAGCTGCGGGCGGAGCGCGCGGATGTGCCAAGCTGGACTGGAGCCGGAGCTAGGGATGCTGCGGGCAGAAGGACTCCATGTGGGCGGAGCCATGGGCAGAGCGCGCGGGGTGTGCCGAGCGGGGCTGGACCATGCGGATGGATCTGGGTGCGAGCATCTCCCATGCACACGGATTGAGGTACGGGCATACCGTGGACGAGATACCGCAGGCGACGTGCCAAATTGGACATGTGCTAAATTGCCACGAAGCTGGACTCCGCACGTGGTCGAAGTGGGCTGGCCAAGGTGCCGAATTGGCCGCCACAGGGGCCAATCCCTTCTTAGAACAAGTGGGCCCACCATCTTCTTTTGATGGAAGACTAGGGGTACCCATGAAGCACGTGGCCATGCCAGCCACCTACGAGGATGTTGTGTCAGTGCCGAATAGATTTTTTACTACTGTAATAGATGCCCCCACTCCCTGTATCCAAAACGTCAATGTTTTGGATAAAGGGAGTACCATTATCCATTCGTTTCTGCGCCTTAGCGGGCTTTGTACTGGTTGCAAGAAGTCAGTCGCTAAATGGAATTGAACTTGCTGGAGGTTAGCCGTCGGTCTTTAAGAGCCTAGATGAAGGCATCGAGTCTGGTTGTCCTCTTCATAAACAAGGAGTGGCCTGGAAAACAAAATAGAAGATGGTGTTTCTGAAACACAGTTTTGAAATGCTTTCCCCGATGTATTTGCTATTGTCCGAGTAAAAGTTTGAGGAAGTTTCCCAGTTAACACGTGGGTGGAAAATTAGGACGAAGCGGTGCAGAGAATGGAAAATTAATCATCCACGCATATAGGTATTGGTTTCTCTTATTCTATATTATTATATATAATTTCTAAAATCCGTACCGGTCCTCTACTTGTCGACGAATTTGCGTTTAGTTCACTATCAAAATTAGAATGTATTGAAATTAATGGTCATATTCTCCAATCATTTGGTTTGTGATTTAAATAAAAAAAAAAAATTAAATATTATATGACAGATTTTGAAAGATTGGGGCATCCCATTTTTCTCTATAATCAGAAAATGACAGTGCAACTCTCCTGAGTTAAAAATCTGGAATGCAAGTCGATCATTTTCATTCCAATTTCAAAGTCCAACCGCTACAAACCAAACATGTATTTGGAGTTGGAGATTAGTGGCCAACAGGAATGGACGCGGTCCATGGCAAATATTCAAAATCAACGGTCAGCTTATTATGTGATTTAGGAAAATTCATTATTTTCTCAGGGAGTAGATTTTGAGACCTAAGATCCTTCCCCAAGCAAGATTAGATGATTTCTTAGGAAGCAGTTGAAGCCACCTAACTGGGTAAAACAGCAAACACGATCACAAGACCTTGCTTTTCTATGCAAGCATATTGTATTACGATGGAGCGGAGTGTTCATTCCATGCAAAAAAACACAATGCCGTGTTCACACAATGCTGAGACTTTGTATGGCTATCTTTCTTCTTTTTTGTGAATAATTATTATATTTACATCAAAAGAAACTGTTAATATTATACCAAAATGTAAAAGCTTAAGTGAGTTTTTGAGTCCCTGTCGGTCATCTCTCCCTCTTCTTGATTAAAGCATGTAACATGAATGTGCTGGATCTTAATACATACCAAATGGAAGAGCAATAATGTGATAGTCAAAGCACATTGTACATGATGAAAAATCTGGTGTTTTACTCTCGGACAGAGCATATCAATATTCGCTATCATTTTGTGATAGAAGTGATAGATGATGGTCTAGTCATGCTATAGAAGATTCATACCGATACAAATCCAATAAATAATCGATGAAGTGATGACTCGAGATAAGTTAAATTGAAGTAAAGCTTCTCTTGATCTTGAAGCAACGTGAATAGTTAAGGTTAGTAAGGCCTACGGGATGACATTCTTTGGAACATGGCATATATCTTCCAGTGGGAGAATTGATGACGTAAAGCCCATGTGACGGTCCATTTTCTATGTCGTGACGCGACGTCCGTGGTTGGATGCGTGCATATGGGGGAAGCCATTGGAGTTTGTTTTTTTGTTTTGATTTGGACAAGATCTCTTGAAGGTACATCTTTCTTGGCTATACTAAAGGAGTAAAAGGGTATCGATTATGGGACACTACTATCCACAAGATTATTATTGGCTAAGATATTATTTTCTATGAAAATCATTTCAAGGCACCAAGGAAAGCAAGATGATGAAGTACTATTCCTATTGAGTTCTTTGATACATGTGATGAGTGCAATAGATCAAGCACAAATTGATGACTAGGTAGTTGATAATAAACCAAGCATGGAGTTTTCGTAACGATCTGAAGATGCTATCTCACAAGAAGAGCTACCAATGGAGTCCGAGATGTCTATGAAGTTATTAGACTTCCTGCGAGATATGATGACTATGACACTTTTTTTAATTCCTTTTGCTAACTGTTACAGCCATGACAGTGACGTGGCCAGGCTCAGGTATCACTGAATACGAGCAAGCCACGTGTATGTTCCCTGGCCAAGTCAGCGCCACATCCTCAAAGCCAGGATTGGCAAGACTACACCGCCCGACGACTGTCTAAGGCAAACCGCCCTCGCCGAGGTCGAGCTCGGCTCGGAGTTCCTCTACCACCTCATTGGCGCCCGGGCCCGGAGGGGTCCGTCTAAGTGAGATCGGCCAAGGTCGGGCGATCCCCTGCCGCCTCGCCAGGTGTCCACCCAGGAGGGGTCCACCCAAGCCGAGGTCGGCTGATTCTCCGCCCTTCGCCAGGTGGCCACCCGAGACGGGCCCACCTCGGCCGAAGTCAGGCGACCTTCTGCCACCTCGCCAGGTGTCCACCCAGGAGGGGTCCACCTAAGCCGAGGTCGGCTGATTCTCCGCCCTTCGCCAGGTGGCCACCCGGAGACGGGCCCACCTCGGCCGAAGTCAGGCGACCTTCCTGCCACCTCGCCAGGTGTCCACCCAGGAGGGGTCCACCCAAGCCGAGGTCGGCTGATTCTCCGCCCTTCGCCAGGTGGCCACCAGGAGACGGGCCCACCTCGGCCGAAGTCAGGTGACCTTCTGCCACCTCGCCAGGTGTCCACCCAGGAGGGGTCCACCTAAGCCGAGGTTGGCTGATTCTCCGCCCTTCGCCAGGTGGCCACCCGGAGACGGGCCCACCTTGGCCGAAGCCAGGCGACCTCCTGCCACCTCGCCAGGTGTCCACCCAGGAGGGGTCCACCTAAGCGAGGTCGGTGATCCCTCGCCCCTCGCCAGTTGGCCCCGGAGACGGGTCCAACTCAGTCGAGGTCAGACCGCTCGCACGGAGAGGGCCCCGGGGAGAGAGACGGGCCCCGAGGCCGTCCCTCGGCCGTACGAATCCCAGACGGCGTCCCGTACGGAGGGCGGTGGCACGCGGAACATCACTTGCATCGGCCCGACAGGACCCGCAGCCGAGAGACCAGATCCTGACGGAACAGGCCCCATAGATGGATGGCGCCCACGCTTGGGGAAGAGAGCGCTCTCACGGAGCCCGAGGCCTGACCGGCCGCCCTGCCAGCTCCGCCCTCCCCTCTTTCTCTTCTGTCTTTGCCTTTTCCCTGCTGGGCCCGGTGGACGAGGTCGGAAAGCCGCCTGGCCTCCTTCACCAAAAGGGAAAAGAGAAGAGGACGGGGGAGGGGAGTTTCCGAGGAGGAAAAAGACAAACGCACGACGAAGGGAGATAAAGAGGAAGAATCTGGGGACGACAAGGTAAGCCAATTAGCCTGGGGACAAGGGGGAAGCACCGGCACAAGGCCTTGCTCCGAGAGAGAAACCAGAGATCCCGAGAGGGGAACACTGGGCGTGAGCTCGGCAAGAAGGCCCAGCCGAGATTCTGGTCCCCAGAGCGTTTCCTTCACCAGTTAACTCTCTAAGTTTGGAGCCCTTTCGAGGGTCCGGCTGGAGAGTCTGTTCCTTCTCGTCGTCTACTGACTTGACCGTCGGAGCTCCCTCGCCGGGATCCCCGGCCAGGGTCTTCTAACCCCTTTGTTGCAGGTTCTCCGCGGGAAGGGAGACTCCCTCGCCAGGCGGTCAGGAAGGATCGGCTGATCCGTGGCACGGGCGCGGCGGCGAGAGCGGCAACAGATTGGCGCGCCAGGTAGGGGGGCAGGACACTAACCCCTAGTGGGAACCAGCTTTCTGCAGGTGTCACGCTCTCCAGCAATGGTGGTCACTCGTGGTCGCGAGGCATCCACCAGCCGTGTGGGGATGTCCACTCCCCTCCAGGGGCCACAGCCCCGAAAGGGAGCTTCCGGCTCCCCCTCCTCTTCACACAGCCTACCCCGGTGGACGGATCCCTTGCGGCCATCGTCCAGCAGCTGCAGACCTTGACCTCAGCGGTCCGACAGCTTCAGCATCAGCAACGGTCCCTGGCCACTCAGCCGCAGCCAGGGACCCCCGCGGCCCGCCGCGGGGCACGTGGGAGCCTGCGCTCAATCCAGGGCAGGCCATCCCATCCGAGGGCCATCTCCAACCCCCGGGGAGCCACCAAGCTCCCACAAAGAGAAACTATTCCGGTTCGGAGGATCACGAGAGTCGATCCCCGGCCGACGGGGCCGAAATGGCGCATCGCAGCAAGCGACGCCGAGGCCAGACCTCGCGCCGAGACCGATCGGCGCCCCCTTCACCCGCAGCCTCGGTGGAAGACTCCACCGATGAAGCCATCAGGCGCCAGGCCGAGAGGCGCCTGGAGGAGCATGAGCGCAAGCTGGCGGAGTTCGCCCGCCGATTCGCCGACCTGCAGAACTCGTCGGCAGACCCGCGGGCTACGACTCCCGCCCCCCTTTCTCTGAAGAAATCCAGGTGGAACCAATCCCGAAACGGTTCCGCATGCCGCAGGTGGATCCCTACGACGGGACCACCGACCCCTGGATCATTTGGAGAGCTATAAGGCTCTCATGAGGGTCCAGGGGGCCACCGACGCCCTTCTATGCATCGCCTTCCCGGCAACCCTTCGGAAGGCCGCTCGAGTCTGGTTCACCCGCCTCGAGCCCGGATCCATTTGCTCCTTCCATCAGTTGGAAGGAAAGTTCGTGGCGCACTTCGACGCTTGTCGAAAGGTGCCAAGAGAGGTGGACAGCCTCTTTCCATCCGCCAGCAGGACCAGGAGCTGCTCCGGGACTACATCACCCGGTTCAAGACCGCAGCCCTGGAGATCTACAGCTTGGACGAGCCCGTCGCCATGCTGGCTTTGAAGCGCAGGCTTAAGACGTCCCGCTTAACCTATTCCCTGGACAAAAGCCGCCCAGGACGTACTCCGAGCTCCTCCTCCGCGCCCACAAGTACATCCGAGCGGAGGAGGCTGACCGCACCCGTCGAGAGCTGGACGGGAAGACTCCGAAGAAGCCGCTCCCGAGGGACACCCCAGGAGCTCGGAGGCCCGGGCCGTCTGCCGACCCTCGCCCAAATCCAAGGCCGAGGGGCGAAGCCACTCCCGAGCGGAGGTACACCCCCTCCTCGCACCTCGAACGAAGATCCTCATGGAAATCGAGGGCGAGCGCTACCTCCGCCGACCTCCTCCTCAGAACCCGAGAGCCGTCCGAGACAAATCGAAGTACTGCCAGTTCCACCGCGAGCACGGGCATGACACGGAGGAGTGTCGCCATCTGAAGCGGGAGATTGAGGAGCTAATCACGAGGGGTTACCTCAGGAAGTTCGTCAAGAACGAGGCCCCCTCTGAAGGGGCCGCTCGCGGCCCTACCACCTGTCCCTGCGATCGACAACCGCCCAACGGAGAAGCCCGTGGGCATGATCTCACGCGGGTCCGTCCGAGCAATGAAGAGGGCCCGGGAAGTCCCGGAGAATGTAATCCCTCCCAGGGAGGGAAAATTAATGATAATGTAAACAACGATGCCGTGGTGGTCGAGATGACCATCGCGAAGCATCCTGTACATCGAATCATGGTGGATAGTGGAAGCTCGGCTGACGTACTTTTTTACGATGCTTTCTCTCGGATGAACTTGTCCCCCGAACAGCTGAAGCCAGTGAACACCCCCCTGGTAGGTTTTACAGGGGACTCAGTGGGGGTCGAGGGGGAGATCACTCTCCCGGTCACTGCCGGATCCCCGCCCCGGCAGGTGACCGTCCTAATAACATTCACCGTCGTCAGGCTCCCTTCGCCTTACAATGCCATTCTCGGGCGTCCCGGCTCAACCAACTGGACGCCACCATCTCCACGAGGAGGCTGTTGGTGCAGTTCCCCATGCCTTCCGGGCTCGGGGAGATGAAGGGGACGATCCAGCCAGTCCCGCTCTGCCTCCAGACGGTCCCAGGCGCCAGGGGCGCGGAGCTCGCCCATGATATTGATGACCTCGATCTGAGAGAGAAGGAACCCAGGGGAGGGCCCGTAGAGCGCCTGCTGACTTTTCCCCTCGGTTCGGATCCCCTGAAGATGGCAAGTCGGGGCCCAGCTCCCCGAGGAAGAGCGAACCCGCCTGCTGGAGTTCCTCCGCGCCAACGCCGACGTGTTCGCCTGGTCAGCGCCGACATGCCGGGCATCCCGCCCGAGGTCATCATGCACAAGCTGAACGTGGACCCAAGTTGCCGCCGCGATCCGCCAGAAGAAGAGAAGCTTCGCCATGGAGAGGCAGAAGGCGATCAACGAGGAGGTAGAGAAGCTCCTCGCCGCCGGTTTTGTCCGAGAGGTCCAATACCCGTTGGCTGGCAAACGTGGTCATGGTAAAGAAGAGTAGCGGTAAGTGGAGGATCTGTGTGGACTACACCGACCTCAACCGAGCTTGCCCAAAGGACAGCTTTCCTCTTCCAAAGATCGACCAGCTGGTCGACACCACCTCGGGCATCGCCTCCTATCGTTCATGGACGCCTTTCCGGATACAACCAGATCCGGATGAACCCGGAGGACGAAGAGCACACTGCCTTCATAACTGACCGCGGGACTTTTTGCTACAGGATGATGCCTTTCGGCCTCAAGAACGCAGGGGCGACGTACCAACATCTGGTCAATAAAATCTTCAAAGACCAGATAGGCCGCAACATGCAGGTGTACGTGGACGACATGCTGGTGATGAGCAAACTCGATTCGGACCACGTGGCTGACTTGACGGAGACGTTCGGCAACTCCGGCGCCATCAGATGAAGCTGAACCCGGCGAAGTGCGCCTTCGGCGTCTCCGCCGGGAAGTTCCTAGGGTTTATGGTGACTCAAAGAGGAATCGAGGCCAACCCGGAGAAGGTCCAGGCCATCCTGGACATGGAGCAGCCCGCCTCCAAGAAGCAAGTGCAGCAACTGACCGGCCGAGTCGCGGCCCTTAGCCATTTTATTTCCAGGTCGGCGGACCGCTGCCGTCCCTTCTTCAAGGTGCTGAGGAAGATGAATGGTTTTGCTTGGACCGAGGAGTGCCAGCAGCCTTCGAGGAGTTGAAGAAGATGCTTGCATCGCCACCTTTGCTGTCCAGGCCCGAGGAGGGAGAGGAGCTTACCCTCTACCTGGCGGTTACCCCGGAAGGCCGTCAGCTCTGTCTTGGTCCGAACCGACGACCAGGGGCTCCAGCGGCCGGTGTACTATACCAGCAAACTCTCCGAGATGCGGAGCTCAGGTATTCCCGGCCCGAGAAACTTGTTTTGCGCTAATAGTGTCTGCCCAGCGCTCAGGCCCTATTTCCAAGCGCACCCCATCGCTGTCCTGACGGATCAACCGCTGAAAGCGGTGCTCAGCCGACCCGATACTTCGGGACGATTGGCCAAATGGCACATGAAACTCAGCGAGTTCGACATTACATACAGGCCAAGGTCGGCCATGAAGGCGCAGGTGCTGGCCGTGATTTCTTGTCGAATGTGCAGGCTTGGGCAAGGAGCCCGAGGAAGGCCCCCCGGCCAGCCGATGGAGGTTGGCACCGATGAGCCCGGAGAGGACGCCTGGATCCTCCATGTAACGGAGCCTCAAACTCCGGAGCGGGAGCGTAGCTGGGCTCATCCTGCCAACGGCGACGGGGTCGTCGCCGAGTGTGCACTCCATTTTCAATTCCCCGCAACAAATAACCAGGCGAGTACGAGGCACTTCTTGCCGGACTGAGAGTCTCCCGCGAGCTGGGCGTGACCAACCTCAGAGCTTTCACTGACTCCCAGCTCGTGGCGGGGCAGGTATCCGGGGAGTACGTCGCACACGACCCCCAATGGCGAAGTACTGGAGCTCGTCAAGGCGGGCGCGTCCAAGTTCCGGCGCTTCAACATCTTCCATATCCCCGCGGGGAGAACGCCCGCGTGAGGCCCTCTCTCGGCTGGCGACCCTCCGGACACGATGCTGGGACGCGCTCATGTGGAGCGCCTTGAGGTCCCAAGCCTCGAAGCACCGGTGGGGGTCCACCAGGTCAGCCAGGGGCCCAGCTGGATGGACAAGTACACTGCGTACATCACCAGCCGCACCCTGCCGGAGGATCGAGAGGCGGCCGCCTCATCAGGAAGAAGGCTGTGCGGTTCGTCCTAATGGACGGGCAGCTGTATCGAAGATCCTACTCCTACCCCCTCCTCAAGTGCGTAGGACCCACAGAAGCCAAGCTTGTGCTCCAGGAGATTCACGAAGGCATCTGCGGGAACCACGTGGGGGGCAGGGCATTGGCGTACAAGGCCCTCCGTCAGGGCTACTTCTGGGAGACAATGAAGGAAGACGCCGCCGACTTCATGAAGAAGTGCGACCGGTGCCAGCGTCACGCCACGGTGCAGCGGCAACCCTCCAACCCAATCTCTCAGCTCTCATCAGCCCCCTGGCCGTTCGCCCAGTGGGGGATGGACCTCCTGGGCCCATTCCCGCCGGCGTCTAGCCAGCGGAAGTTCTTGATAGTGGCTATCGACTACTTCACGAAGTGGGTCGAGGCCGAACCCTTGGCGAGGATCACCGAAGCAAACGTCGCCAAGTTCTTCTGGAAGTCCATCGTCTGCCGCTTCGGCCTCCCCACACTGTGGTCACCGACAACGGACGCCAGTTCGACTGCGGGAGTTCGAAGAATTCTGCAGTGACCTCGGCATCAAGCATCGCTTCACCTCGGTGGCGCACCCTCAGACCAACGGGGAGACCGAAGTCACGAACAGGACCATTCTTCAGGGCCTCCCGCGCGCGGCTGGACCAAGCCAAGGCAGGGGGCCGACGAGCTTCCCAGCATCCTTTGGGCATACCACACCACCCCAAGGACGGCTACCGACGAAACCCATTCAACCTCGTCTTCGGAGTCGAGGCAGTCATCCCGATCGAGCTCAGCCTACCCACGCTGCGCGTGGAGCAATACGACGAGACAGAAAACCCAGCCAGGATGATGCTCAACCTAGACCTTCTCGAGGAAACGAGGGACAAGGCCCGGATCCGAATGACGGCGTACCGGCAACGTGTAGCCAGATATTACAACTCCCGAGTGCGGCCGAAGGTTTTTCGTCCCGAGACCTGGTCCTCCGGTGCGCCGAAGCCTCCCAGCCACGGGAATGCGGCAAGCTATCGCCCAGCTGGGAAGGCCCATATTGGGTGGCCGAAGCCCTCCCTCATGGAGCATATTATTTGGAAGAATTGGGAGGTGCCAGGTTCCCCCGGACGTGGAACTCCTAGAACCTGAGGATGTACTATCAGTGATGTAAGGCTCCCAGTTTCTGTAACAAAGCTTCCCCACTTCAAACACTTCCTTCTAACTTCGACAAGAAGGCCTACGGCATCGGGTTCAGATCGCGGACCCTGGGTTTCGGCCTGGAAGTGGCGCCGAACCCAGTTCGCCCACGCAAGCCCGGAGCACAGCTCAGCAAGCCGCGCAAGACTTGAGAAAGCCTGCGGCATCGAGCTCAGTCCGGAGATCCTGGGCTTCGGCCTGGAAGGTGGCGCCGAACCCAGTTCGCCCATGCAAGCCCGGAGCATAGCTCAGAAAGCCGCACAAGGCTTGAGAAGGCCTGCGGCATCAAGCTCAGTCCGGAGATCCTGGGCTTCGGCCTGGAAGGTGGCGCCGAACCCAGTTCGCCCATGCAAGCCCGGAGCACAGCTCAGAAAGCCGCAAGGCTTGAGAAAGCCTGCGGCATCGAGCTCAGTCCGGAGATCCTGGGCTTCGGCCTGGAAGGTGGCGCCGAACCCAGTTCGCCCACGCAAGCCCGGAGCACAGCTCAGCAAGCCGCGCAAGGTTTGAGAAAGCCTACGGCATCGAGCTCAGTCCGGAGATCCTGGCTTCGGCCTGGAAGATGGCACCGAACCCAGTTCGCCCACGCAAGCCCGGAGCACAGCTCAGCAAGCCGCGCAAGGTTGAGAAAGCCTGCGGCATCGAGCTCAGTCCGGAGGTCCTGGGCCTCGGCCTGGAAGGTGGCGCCGAATCCAGTTCGCCCACGCAAGCCCGGAGCACAGCTCAGCAAGCCGCGCAAGGCTTGAGAAAGCCTGCGGTACCGAGCTCAGTCCGAAGATCTTGGGCTTCGGCCTGGAAGGCGGTGCAGAAACTGTGTTGCCTGCGCAAGCATGAGGGCGACCCAAAGTCGGGCCCGCTTAAGGCTTGCCCTGCTTGACGCAACTCAGTAGGCCCCATCCTTCGATTTGAGCAATGGGAGGACCAGGCCTGCAACTGTTTCAAGTGTTCCAAACCGACATCTCAGAAAGAAAGGAAAAGGAAGGTGAGACAAAACAAGAATCAAGGTTTCGATAAAGTCAGATTTCCATTGATGTGAGAAGTCGGTACAAGTTGGGAGTCCCGACAGGCCGGGACTCCCAAAAAAAAAGAGAGACAACACAAAAAAAAACAACAAACAGAAGCAAAAGAGAAGACGGCGCCGGTTTCACTGAGGTGCGGGGTCGGAGCCCTCTGCGGAGGCGCGGGTGCTGCGTCCCCGACTTCTACAACGGCCGGCTCCTGGGGCTGCTCCGGAGCCGCGGCATCGCTGGTCGACGGCGCCGCAGGAGTCGCTTCGGCCGTGCCGGAGGCCCTGCTCTCGCCCCCTGGCCTCCTGCCACCGATCACAACTCCGCTCAGATCCAGCTGGGGGAAGAAGGCCCCCACATTCTCCCGGCACCACATCCGGAACCCCTTCAGGAAGGAGTCCACGACGCGGCTCCCGGACCTACGAGTTGTACTCGTCGGAAGCCCGGAATTGGGGACAGCCTCTTGCGCCTCCGCTGGGCGCCTCCAGAAGCCCGTTGACATAGGCGCTCCGGTCCTTCGCCGCGGCCGCGTCTCGCCAGGCCTCCTCCAGCTGGCGCTCCAGCCACTGGGAGTGGGCCTGCAGGCGGGCCTTCTCCGCCGCCTCCTCCTCTGTTCGGCGCTGGTGGAGGTCCGCTCCTCCGACAAGGAGGCTCCAACTCCTTGTTCCGCTCCTCGGAACGCGCCAGGTCGAACTGAGGGCTTGTTTATCGGCTCGTAGCTCGGCCCCCTTCTCCATCAAGTCCTTGATGTCGGCCGCGAGCTTGCCGAGTCTCAGCTCCGCTCGTAGTCCCTCTTGGCGTTCCCTACGAGGAAATTCCTCAGTAGGAGGACGTCGTTCCCGATCTGCAATGGACAAAAGCAATACAGGTCAGAATAAGGAAGCTAAGTACCGAAAAGAAAAAAAAAAAGGAGAAGGGAGAAGCTCGGACTCACCGTGAAGAGCTGCGGGAGGATGCCGAGCAACGCGTCCGGTAATCCCGGCCGCCCGAGCTCGCCGGTCCCGGGGGTGGAGGCGTACTCCATGATTTCTCTGCCAGCCTTTGGCGAGGATTGAAGAGTCCGGTGGGTGATCACCGGCACCGGAGCCTTCGGCCGGCCCCTGCAGCAGCTGCCTCAGCGAGCCGAAACGAGGAAGGCGTGGCGGCGGTCGCCACAGGGCGGCGTGTCGAGCTGGCAGCAATGACGGGCCCGGCGATGGGCGGAGCAGCAGGCGCTGGAGCCCTCTCGGCGGCGTCAACCAGGTCGCGCGGGCCGAAGTATCAGTAGCCCCGCCCTGAGGTGGCCTGGGCGGGGAAATGACAGCAACCGGGCTGGGCACGGTCGCCGCCACGACCTCCGGCTCGTCTCGTGTGAGCCCTCTTCGCTGCGGGCTCGTCCACCTCCACGACATCGCCGGGGCTGCCCCCTCCAAGAGATTCTCCAGTGAAAATTTCATCCCTGCAAAACAAAAGAAACAGGAAGTCAGCCGGCTCGGTTATGAAGAGAAGGGTGGCAGAGGCAAAGTGGGGCCAAATCTCACCGGTCTCACAGATGGGATGATAACGGCCTCAAAAAGATTTTGCTCAGAGAGCAGAACCTCGAGCGCCGGGACCACGTCTCTCAGGAGCAGGGTATAGGACTCCTGGGTCCGTCGACTCGACCCGGGAATTTCGGTTCGGGGTCCGGTCCGGTTCACTCCAGGCCCAGTCGACATCGTCGACCGAGGCGAAGAAAAACCAGCTCTTCCAGCCCTTGACCGAGGAAGGGAGGTCGAACCGGAGATACCTGGGCCGGGGCGAAATGTACCACCAGCCGTCATCGGTGGAGCACTTCTTCAGGGTGAACAAGGCCCTGAAGAGAGAAAAACGGGCAACGAACCCGTGGAAGTGACAGAAAAAAAAGGAAAAGATGACCGGATGGCATTAGGAGCCAGCTGGGCCGGGACAAGCCGGAAGTGGCTGAGGAAGAAAGGAAAGAAGGATGCAGAGGAAACCGAAGACCCCCAAGGAGGAAGTCTTCGTAGAAGGCTATGCGGCCGGGGCCACTCATGGTGACGCGCCCCCGGACCGCGGAACGAACAAACGAATTGACCCCGGAATGCCGTAGGCATCCGGAGCAGAGAAAGACCACCTTTGGTCATGGTGGAGGCATGAACGGAGGGACCGGCAGGAAGAGAAGGCGGAGCAGGAAGAGAAGGCAGCAGGAAGAGAACGGAGGGGCATGGCAGGTGCAAACGGAGGGGACCGGATCCCCTGGGGATGCCAATGGTGATACCCCCGGGTTGCAGACGCCGGCGGACCTCCTCCGGGATTGTCTCCTCATCTGAGGAGGAAGAAGATGGAGTCCTCGGCCGGGATGGACCGCCTCGTCCGGGTTGGAAGAGACATGGCGACGGCGCGCCATAGAAAGGAAAGGGCGAAAGATCAGAAAAGAAACAAGAAAGAAGGAGAGGGGCTAGAGGAGAAGAAGGAGGCACTCACCGAAAATGCACAGACGAGCACGAGCAATAGGAGTTTTAGCCTGCAGCAAATCGCCCACGAAGCAAGGGAAAGGTCTCGTTCTGGAAGTCCCCTCCCTTTCAAACTCAGCCGACAGCGGCCGTACCCGTCATTCCGTCTCAGGCCACTGGATGATCGCCACGTGGGCGCACGCCCGACACCGACGGCCTCGTTAGCAGAGTAACGACCTCTGCCTCGAAGCGATGCATTATACGGGCAAGTGGGCAACGCGTGGCGGCTCCCCATAGGACTTCAGCTGCATCGAGCCACGGCGACGAGGATCGTGGCAATTATGATGCAAGATCTTCGCCTCTCCACGTCATGTCCGCATTTAATCCCAAGTTCCGTTCTACGCCGCCGACGGAACGGCGAGCTGGGGGGCAACTGTTACAGCCGTGACAGTGACGTGGCTAGGCTCAGGTATCACGAATACGAGCAAGCCACGGTATGTTTCCCGGCCAATCAGCGCCACATCCTCAAAGCCAGGATTGGCAAGACTAACCACCCGACGACTGTCTAAGGCAAACCGCCCTCGCCGAGGTCGAGCTGGCTCGGAGTTCCTCTACCACCTCATTGGCGCCCGGGCCCGGAGGGGTCCGCCTAAGTGAGGTCGGCCAAGGTCGGGCGATCCCCTGCCGCCTCGCCAGGTGGCCACCCAGGAGGGGTCCACCCAAGCCGAGGTCGGCTGATCTCCGCCTTCGCCAGGTGGCCACCCGGAGACGGGCCCACCTCGGCCGAAGTCAGGCGACCTTCTGCCACCTCGCAGGTGTCCACCCAGGAGGGGTCCACCTAAGCCGAGGTCGGCTGATTCTCCGCCCTTCGCTAGGTGGGCCACCCGGAGACGGGCCCACCTCGGCCGAAGTCAGGCGACCTTCTGCCACCTCGCCAGGTGTCCCCCCAGGAGGGGTCCACCCAAGCCGAGGTCGGCTGATTCTCCGCCCCTTCGCCAGGTGGCCACTAGGAGACGGGCCCACCTCGGCGAAGTCAGGCGACCTTCTGCCACCTCGCCAGGTGTCCACCCAGGAGGGGTCCACCTATGCCGAGGTCGGCTGATTCTCCGCCCTTCGCCAGGTGGCACCCGGAGACGGGCCCACCTCGGTCGAAGCCAGGCGACCTCCTGCCACCTCTCCAGGTGTCCACCCAGGAGGGGTCCACCTAAGCGAGGGTCGGCTGATCCCTCGCCCCTCGCCAGTTGGCCCCGGAGACGGGTCCAACTCAGCCGAGGTCAGACCGCTCGCACGGAGAGGGCCCCGGGGAGAGAGACGGGCCCCGAGGCCGTCCCTCGGCCGTACGAATCCCAGACGGCGTCCCGTACAAAGGGCGGCGGAACGCGGAACATCACTTGCATCGGCCCGACAGGACCCGCAGCCGAGAGACCCGATCCTGACGGAACAGCCCCATAGATGGATGGCGCCCACGCTTGGGGAAGAGAGCGCTCTCACGGAGCCCGAGGCCTGACCGGCCGCCCTGCCAGCGCGCCGCCCTCCCCTCTTTCTCTCTGTCTTTGCCTTTTCCCTGCTGGGCCCGGCGGACGAGGTCGGAAAGCCGCCTGCCTCCTTCACAAAAAGGGAAAAGAGAAGAGGACGGGGAGGGGAGTTTCCGAGGAGGAAAAAGATAAACGCACGACGAAGGGAGATAAAGAGGGAAGAATCTGGGGACGACAAGGTAAGCCAATTAGCCTGGGGACAAGGGGGAAGCACCGGCACAAGGCCTTGCTCCGAGAGAGAAACCAGAGATCCCGAGAGGGGAACACTGGGCGCGAGCTCGGCAAGAAGGCCCAGCCGAGATTCTGGTCCCCAGAGCGTTTCCTTCACCAGTTAACTCTCTAAGTTTGGAGCCCTTTCGAGGGTCGGCTGGAGAGTCTGTTCCTTCTCGTCGTCTACTGACTTGACCGTCGGAGCTCCCTCGCCGGGATCCCGGCCAGGGTCTTCTAACCCCTTTGTTGCAGGTTCTCGCGGGAAGGGAGACTCCCTCGCCAGGCGGTCAGGAAGGATCGGCTGATCCGGCACGGGCGCGGCGGCGAGAGCGGCAACACTAACTATGTTTGTGCTTATATTGCTTTGGCGGAGGAGGATGAACCGACTTATATAAGAAGGCTTATGAGTCTATCAATATCGGAAAGTGGCATTGTTCTATGGATGAAGAGATGAAGTCACTTCGAAAGAACAAGACCTAGGAACTTACAGTTTACCGAAGGGGAGGAGTCCTATTGGATGTCGGTAGGTCTATAAGTGAAAAAGGATATAGATAGGAAATGTAGAGAGGTTTAAAGTATGTCTAGTGGTGAAAGATTAAGCTTATAAGTCAGGAATTGACTTTGATGAGATTTTCTTACCAATAGTTTGTTTAACTACTATTTAGGTTATTTTGACTATCATGGCAGTCATGGATTTGGAGCTCGAGTAAATAGATATAAAAATAGTATTCTTGCATGGTGACTTAGAGCAGAAAATTTATATGGTACAACATGAAGGTTTTATCAGAAAAGATAAGAAATAGTTAATTTGTTGGCTACAAATCATTGCAGGGTCTTAAATAGGCATCAAGGTATTAGTACAAACAATTTAATTCTTCCATTGTGAGTTTGGAATTTGACCGATCGGAGGCAAATCATTGTTCATATTTCTATAATTATGATGATGGCAGCTTCTATTTTTTGCTGTTGTATGTTGACGATATGATGATTGCGGTGATAGTAAAAGTCAGATATCAATTCTGAAAACTCAATTTACTAGAAAGTTTAAAATGAAGGATTTAAAAGCTATAAACCAAATACTCGAGATATAAGTGCTACAATAGAGGAAGAATAGGAAGATCTAGTTTTTATAAAAAGCAATATGTGGAGAGGGTTCTGCGGCACTTCAATATATAGAATGCAAAGCCGGCATCTATCCTATTTTCTATTCATTTAAAATTATTGACCGAGCAATCTCCCAGCATGGAACTAGAAAAGGCTGACATGATCTGAGTACCATATTCATCAGCAATAGGGAGCCTTATACTTGCCATGGTGTGTACAAGACCAAATATTATACAAGTAGTGCGAGTTATGAACCGATATATAGCAAATTCAGGTAGTGACCATTGGAAAGTAGTACAGTAACTTAGGGGCACATCAGATCATTAACTATGATATGGTTATATCAAATTAGAGTATATTGGGTATATGGATTCTAATTTTGTAGCAAATCAGGATAGGAAGATATCTACCATAGGTTATGGTCCTCCAGTATCTTAGAGGCACATCAAATCATTCACTATGATATGGTTCTGTGGGTTTAGACTATATTGGGAATGTGGATTCTAATTTTGCAGCAAATGAGGACAGGAAGATATCTACCATAGGTTATGGATCCTCCAGTATCTTAGGGGCACATCAGATCATTCACTGTGATATGGTTTAATGGGTTTAAAGTATATTGGATATGTGGATTCTAATTTTGTAGCAAATCAGGATAGGAAGATATCTACCATAGGTTATGTGTTTTCCATGGATGGCAGTGTATAAGCTAGAAATTTAAGCTTCAATCATGGTGGCACTATAAATAATAGAGACAGAGTATATTACAATGGCACATGTATGTAAAGATGCTATCCTGCTCAAGAGGCTTATTAGTGACTTCAAGGTGAAGCAGAATATGATGAGGGTGAATTATGATAGCTAAAGTACATTGCACTTGGCAAAAAATATGGTATTTCACTCTTGGATAAAGTATATCGACATCCGCTATCATTTTGTGAGAGAAGTGGTGGATGATGGTCTAGTCATGCTATAAAGATTCATACCGATGCAAATCCAGTAGATATATTGATGAAGCCGGTGACTCAATAAAAGTTAAATTAGAGTAAAGTTTCTCTCGGTCTTAGAGCGACATGAGGAGTGGAGATTGGCAAGACCTCCAGGGATGACATTCTTTGGAGTTTAGCAAATATCTTCTATTAGGAGAATTGATGATGTGATGCCCATGTGATGCCCCATTTCCTACATCATGACACGATGCTTGTGGGTTAGATGCGCATGCATAGGGAAGCCACAGGAGTTTGTTTTGTTTTGGGTTTGACTTTTATTTGTTAAAAAAATCATAAAAAAACTATGATTTAGAGTTATGTACATCATCTTTCAGTTTGGTTATTTAATTAGGAGAGCCTGGGACACCGAGGGTGTGCACGGGGAATAGAGGGCTCTTTGTAAGGGGAGAGAGAGAAAAAAAATTGATTCCTTTGTGAACAAAAGGTCTCTTGTATTCCCATCAATTATGTATCTTTTGTGCCTGATGAGGCTTTTGTAGGGGAAGAGAGAAAAAATTTGAGTCCTTTGTGAACAAAAGTGAGTCTCTTGTATTCCCCATCAATTATGTATCTTTTGTGCCATGGATTGAATAAAGAATCATCAAAAAGATCTTGGCCATGTGATGCGGATGAACCTAAGACCGATATGAAATGCAGAAACATAAACTAATTTTTTTAGAATTTTAATTTTGGGCTAAAATCACGAAAAGCAGGAAAGACTAGCAGGCTACTAGTAATGAAAAGAACTAACCTACCCGCATATGAACACGTGCAAAAATAAAAGCAGGACCTCAGGAATTGAGAAACCCCGGTTAGAATAGTACCTTCAACAAATCAGAAATCAGGAGGGGAAAAGATTATACAAGCACCGATTCGGAGATCCTGTCGATGACAGGATCACACAGCACTCTGGATCGTCGCCTGGAAGACAAGCCTTTAGATCCTCGGATCTAGCAGCTATTTGGGATCATTCTGGAGGCAAAGAGGGCCTCCTCCTTGGAGGTGAACACCTCAAGGATCCTGCAAGCATCAGAGGTCAGCAAGAGAACAAATAAGAAAGCAAAAAAAGGAACTAGGGTTTGAAGAAAGATGGAAGCAGGGTTGATTGAAGCTAAAGGCTTGGAGGGGAAGAAGGCTCCTTTCTTGTGGGCGGCTAGGGATTCTTCTCCTTGGGCATCTTAGGGCTTGAGTAGTGGAGGCTTGGGTCGGCTAGGGTTTAGATGGATGAGGGCTCATGATTAACTTCACACACCTTAACACAAGAACACAAGAACAAGCTTAAAATTTCAACAGAGTTTTAATCATGAATAATAGTGCAAGAAGGGGGTGGGGATGGGTATTTATAGCTCACACAGGTCCTCTCCTTATGAGAATTGGATTACAAAGTTGATAGGAGAAGGAGTACAAATTTTGCTTGGAAAAAGGATTACAAAATTTGAAACAAACTACACTTCCTTGTTGACTTGGGAAATGACTTCCTTGTTGGGTTGGGAGGAATATTCCTTCCTTTGACGTGGTCTTTCTCTTGGGTGCCTAGGCTTGTCATGAATGGGCCTGGGGCACCACTGCTTATGGGCTGGGGCGCCTGAAGGGCATTATATTCCCTGGGTATCTTGGTAGCGCCATGGGCTTGGAATGAAGCATATTCCCTAGTATCTTCGCCTTGGACGGCATGCAAAGCCAGGGTGGCTTGTGTAGCGTGGTCTTTAGCTCCTGGGTGAGGCATGATAAAACTCCTGAACTGGGTATCCTCCTCTTTTGTACAAAATTTGTCAAGAAACACACTTACAATGACTTGTAACATACTTACAGGACTTAAACACTCATACAGGACTCATGAGGTTGAGACAAGGGACTCACTGGACTCAATTGGACTTCTTGCCTCAACTTATTACAGGATCAATATAATACTTATGAATATTACAAAAATTGGCTCACTTTGATACAAGTGACACAGGACTTAAATCCTAATACATGACTCAACTCAACTTAACTTAACTTAACTAGACTATTCTTTTATTACAAACTGATACATTATTAAGGTTCAAAAAAAATCCTAATTAGTAAAACCAGATAGGGCCCAGTAATTTGTCGGATCATGGTGCCCCCACCAATTCTTCCAGGACGGGAGGAACTCAACCCTGTCGAGTAAGGGTCCATGCGGCTCTCATATTGCTTAAGAAGGTCTGGGTTGAGGCACTGCAGATCCTCTTGGGTGATCCACGAGTCCTTGGATTTTGGCCGACCTTGCCATTGGACCAAATACCGTTGATAGCCTTTGTTCCGAGTATTGATGGCTTGATCGTCCAAGATGCGCTCAATCCTTTCCTCACTAATAGGCCTGTTTGTAAGCCGACACTCTGGGATGGGTTCACTCTTAAGGAAGGGATAGTCTCAAAGTGCTCGCTAGGTTTGCTGCTGGCTCTGGTACTCCACAAGGTCTGAAATATTGAAGGTGGAACTAATACCTAATTCGGGTGGCAACTCGAGCACATAAGCATTGGATCCAACTCTCTTTATTATTTTGAACGGTCCAGCTCTGCGAGCATGTAATTTATTTACAGTCCTTGGAGGGAACCGCTCAGGTCTAAGCCTGATCATCACATAATCCCCTGTAGAAAACTCTTTAGCTTATTTTGGGAATTAGCCAAGTTTTTTATTGTTCATTACTTATGTTTTCCTTTTGACTATATGTCCTGATGCAAATGCTATGCAGAGATCAGTGTAGGTGTGGACAGATGGATCTGTCTGTGGACTAATTGGACTCAAAACCAGATACTACTTCCTGGGGTTATTCTTTAGGACTTGTTCTTGGACTTCTTTTATGAACAACTCTTGTGAACCCTCACTTTCATCTATAATGTTTGATCCTGGCTCAGTCACTTGTTCCTCAATACTATAATGGGTTCAGGATCATTTTTCTTTAACTCCTCGATAGGTTTACTCTCTAATTCCTTTTCTTCAGGTTCCTCTACTAGACTCAACTCATCAATGTCTTTAGATCCTTCAATGGGCTCAGGATTAGCCTAATTAGATTAAATCCTGGTTTCTTTTCTCTAAGGCTACTAGAATCTCTCCTAACTGGATCTCTGGGTTGAGTCAGATGAATTACAAATTTCTTTCCATGGTGACTAGAGGTACAGATATTGGTTCGACCAAACAGGGATGCATCATGATCGTAAAGCTATGGTCGACCTAAGATGATATTACTGGCTCCCATAGAAGGACATTATACCAAATCTTCTCCTCATATGATTGTAGTTTGATCAAGATTTGGCACCTAGACTTGATTGGAATGGATGTGGAATCTATCCATGAGACCTTATAGGGGCTAGGATGGAAAACTGGGGTCAATCCTAATGATTTAACTATATCGACAGAGATGGCATTAACACAACTCCACTATCTATTATAATATTGCATACCTTATCTACAATTTTCACAAAGGTTTGTAGGATGCTAGTCCTACGCCAATCTTCCTGTGTCTTGGTTTGGATCAGGATGCACCTAACTACCCCTATTAAGTCAGACTGATCAAATTCCTCCTCATCTCCTTCATACTCCTCTATCAAGTCTGTCTCAGCTTCATAAACCTCTTCTTCCTCATCATCATTGGGTTCAGGCCCTTCCTTAAGCTCCCCTATGTATAAAGATCTGGTGGGAGGCTAGCATAATTACCTACCTTGTTGCATCTAAAGCAAGCATTGGGGCTGGGGCTTGGGGCTTTCTAAAATGCTGGTGCCTTATCCTTGTCATTCCTAGAGGATGCAGAATTATAGAACTGGGTTGACTCGGACTCAGGTTGGAACGAGATGGGTTAGGGTTGGGACGGGTTGGTTTGAGATTGGATCGACTGGATTAGGGTTAGGATGGGCTAGATTAGGATTGGGTTGGCCAGAGTTGGAGTTAGGTCAGGTTAAGTTAGGGCTAGGTTGGCCTGAGTAACCTGGGTTTTGGTTGGGTCTAAAACTAGAAGTGTTGGCCTTAAAGGTCTCATGTCGATGGGCTAATGGTGCTTTTTGGAATCTCTCAAAATTTTCAGCTATCAGGTAGGCCTGGTTTATGTGTTCAACTCCCTATAAGTACAGTTTCCTCTGGATATCCTCATGAAGGCCAGCTCTAAACTTGGATAAGGTTACTGATTCAAGTTCATCTAGGGCACACCTAAGGGCACATTCATCAAACTGGGTTATATACTCTCTTACAGTCTTGGCTCCCTGTTTTAATCTTTGTAATTAATTTAGGAGACACTATTGGTAGTATGGGGGAACATATTTTTCTCTAAGTTTTAGCTCCATGGCCTCCCACGTGGTGATGGGTGGATGGTTTCTTTGTCTAGTGAGGTGCTTTAAGTGTTTCAAATATAACCTAGCCTGATCAATTAGCCTAAGCTTGGCAAATTGACACTTTCTTTCATCACTCAAGGCATACCATTTAAAATATTGCTCCATGACTCCCTCCCAATCTATGTAGACCTTGGATCTAGGGTGCCATCAAAGATGGGTGGATCTACTCTGATGCTCCTAAGGATTCTCTAATCATGGTTCTGGTCATCATGATTGGGCCTCCTAGGGTTAGGATCCTGGTAGGGTTCCTGGCATGGCCTATCCTAGGATTGGGTTCCATAAATTGGCCCTAGTTCTGGATTCTCCTAGGGTTGGGCTCCATAAATTGGTCTTGATGTGGGGCTCCCCTAGGGTTATGAGAGGTGGAACAGGGTGAATTAGGATCAGGTTCAGTATTGGACTCTTGGATTCTTTCTATGGTACCTAATCGATTTCTACCTGGTCTAACCTATTGGTTAACTGGTCAATCTTATGGTTGCTTGATTATTGAATTGGGTCATTTGGTCAAATCTAAGATTTATTTGGTTCATCTGGGGGTCAACTGGGCAAGCTGGTTTTGGGATTGGGGATTGGATTGGTCGAACTTGTAGTTCAATTGAGTATTCATCTGGTTCATCTGGGTGAGAATCTGGTCACTCATGGCCTTCATGAGGGTCTCAAAATTGGGCTCCATGGTTGAGCTGGGTTGGGATTTAGATTGTTGATACTTGGTCCCTAGTCTAGTGGTCATGCAACCAAACAAGCAGGTGGTATGATGCAGTCAGGCATACAAGGTGAAATTGGACTATAGTTTGCTAGACCTAGAGCCAAAATTGAATGGATCTACTCAACTTACTTAACTCAGCAGCTAATCCTTCCACTAGCCACGTAAGAAGTAGGGTGGTGGGAGGCTCCCCCTGCTTGTGATAGGGTCCTAATTAAAAACCACCAGTCCACTTAGGGTGTTTGCCTCTGGACCTCTAGCCTTAGACACCAGTTTTCAGTAATAGCTGGAGAATTTAGTGCACTAGTTGGCCCCACAACATTTGACCTGACCTGTTGGTATCCCTAAGCTCACTAGAGCAATTAGCTTGCTAATTAATTTTTAGTTAAGGCTTGGGTTCTGATGCTGGGTAGTTGTTTTGGGCCCAGGGCATGTGATGAAATCCTGTCCTGATCTGAGATGGAAAATTGTCCATAAGATTGATTAAATGAAATGATGACACTCAATGAGCCCTAATGCAATCTAATAACAATAAAAAACAAAATATATATTTTTTGTTTTTTATGAGGTGGCAAATTAAGTTTAGGTTGATTAAATTATCAAACAAAATTTGGACTTGGGTGAGGTAGGGTTTGGAAGTTGATTAGATTTGGTTTAGTCAAGTATGCAGAACTAAAATCAGGATTTGTTTGGAGTAGAATTTGGTATGGTTTTGATGTATAAAAAAACCAAAAAAATCTCAAAACAGAGGATGAACAGTGTAGATGATCCCTACCAAATTTCATGCAGAGAAAAATTCAGATGATGATGCAAAACCTAGGATTTTCAGACTGTGTGCAGAAGTTCAGGATTTCTGTTAGGGTTTCTAAGATGTAGATTCTTTTTATATTTTTTATTTTGGTAAAAATAATTAAAAATTATGAAAGTTATCAGGAATAAAATAGAGTATTCCATGCAAATTTTAGAGAAAATAAAATTTTAAGATGATCAAATAGACCAAAACCTAGACCCCTACTGCAGGTGATATGATGTAGAAAATAGATATAAATGTTTTTATGATTTTGATGAAGATGCAAGCTATCCTAACCCGTTTTGAAACCAAACTGATGCGGGAAGATTTCAACAGAGTTTCATTCATGAATAATAGATGCTTACAAGAGGGGGAGGGGGTGGGTATTTATAGGCTCACCCAGGTCCTCTCCTTATGAGAATTGGATTACAAATTTGATAGGGAGAAGGAGTACAAAATTTGCTTGGGAAAAGGATTACAAATTTGAACAAACTACACTTCCTTGTTGACTTGGGAAAGGACTTCCTTGTTGGGTTGGGAAGGAATATTCCTTCTTTTAACTTGGTCTTCCTCTTGGGCGCCTAGGCTTGTCATGAATGGGCCTGGGGCACCAACTGCTTATGGGCTGGGGCGCCTGGAGGGCAGTATATTCCTGGATATCTTGGTGGCACCATGGGCTTGGAATGAAGCATATTTCCTAGGTATCTTGGGCTTGGACGGCATGCAAAGCCCAGGGTGGCTTGTGTAGTGTGGTCTCTAGCTCCTGGGTGAGGCATGATAAAACTCCTGAACTGGGTATCTTCCCTATAGTGTGCTTTCTTTTTTCCTGCTTTTATTGTCACACCCCGAATCCAGCATCGAAATCGGCTACGTGACCGACCGCACAAACCATAGGTTTTATCCTAGAGATCATGCAAGACTTAGGTACACAAGATTCACTCACTTCAAACCATTTCAAAAATAATAATATTATATAAATAATTAAATATAACTAAGCAGTCTGTTAATACAATTCATAGTCACTAATTGGTCCACTAACTTACAACAGGTATCAGTAACCGAAAACTAAAACTAACTAATTAAACTATCTCAACAATAATGATGCTCCATCTCACACCTAGCCCGATCCTTGCTATGCATCCTGAGTCTCTGGACAAACAAAGATAGGAAGTGAGCTTTATAGCCCAGTAAGGTTTCCAAATGATCACATTAATAATAATATATACTAAAAATAGAAAGAACATACCAGCATATCATATCATATAATCAAAATAGCTCAAATATCATGTATGACAAAACCTTAAAATCGTTAAATTTTTTCTTAGAGTTTTCATTAATCAATCTTTATCTTTAGGGTTCTAGACTAGCCAAGATCATGCTTTAGTCCAGGACCAGCAATCTCAGTGCCACACTTCAGCTTGTGTCTGGCAAGCTCATTGTCACACTTCAGCTTGTGACTGGCAATCTCGTAATCGACCATGTACAATCTGCCCATGGCCAGGCCCACGTACTAAGCCCATGGCTCTGGCTGTATAACCATGATCCCATGGCATGGCTAGTCCAAACACCGTATTCTCTTAATTAACTCTTTACCTTTCACATTATCCTGTCAAATCATATCATGATATCAAACCACATCATGATGTCAAACCATGAAATATCAAATCTTTCATGACCAGCATCACGGTCCAAACTATCAAAGAAATTTTGTTTGATAAACATAATATCCAGAAATATAAATAATATCAACCATAGTCATATTGTTCATCATTAAATCAACTATACTATGCAACAATATATTATGCATGCCAATGCTCATGCACTCGGATCAAAACCATGCCATGTAAAACATATATAGAATTGGTGATCATGTCCAGAATTCTTACCTTCAAGCGCTAATCCTAGTATATCCGA
Source organism: Areca catechu (assembly GCA_021397845.1). NCBI lineage: Eukaryota > Viridiplantae > Streptophyta > Magnoliopsida > Arecales > Arecaceae > Areca > Areca catechu. The sequence continues at coordinate 48,135 of JAHSVC010000047.1, forward strand.
TACTAGTCCATACCAAAAATTTGCGCAATGCCTTCCTACTCAGAAGGTCGGTCTCCTACAATAATAAAAAACCCTTCAAACTAAATCCTAGTTTCATGAATTTCGAGAAAGAAAGTCCCTCCGATTCTCTCTCCTATAATAATATACTATTATTATTATTATTTTAAATTTATTTCTCTCTATCTCTCTCCTCATCTTCTCTCTCCACTTTCTTTCTCCTCTTTTTGTCTCCTCTTTTTTTTTTAACTGAACTGAAACAAAAGCCCCCCCTTTTTTAATTGAATCATAACCTTTTTTTTTCTCCTTCTTCTTCTTCCTTCTTCTTCTCTTCTTCCCGAACCCACCCTGCTTCTCCCTCAGCCTGACGGAACCGGCCTTCTCCCTGGCTGTCGATGGCCAAGGGAGATGATCTCCGGGAAGGGAGCTCGGCGAACGGAGATGGATGGCACACAACCTCCGGCGGTCCACGGCCCCAAACCAACCAAAACCACCAAGAAACTAGATCAAACTCCTCTAAACCATACAGAAAACTCACCGAATGTTGAAGAACCCTGGTTGCTCGATAGAGAGGAAGAACTATGGTGTGGGGAGGGCTCGATGGCTCGAATCGACGATGGTGGGAGAAATTTAAAGAAAAATGCCTGATGATTTTCTCGTCATTTAGAAAACAACCATCGCTCAATCGAGTGCCAATCCCTCTCAAATACATCGCCGGCCACCTCCCTCCCTCCACGACTCTTCCTTCACGTTTACCGACGATACTCTGATCGGATTAGGGAGATCAAATCCTCCCATGATCCGGACTCCTCTTCGACTATCTCTCTCTCTTTTTTTTTCTGTAATCGGTTGAAGTCGACTGGGCTTGCCGACTTTGGCTCAGTGCTCGGTTTCACATTTATATTGTTTGATTATCTTTATTTGTGCTCTACAATTTGTTGAACTTTATTTTCTCTACAAAATTATGATATTTTCATTGTGTTTGTGTGTCGTGTGGGTTGAGAAGTGCTTGATTACCCCTCGGCTGGTCTTTTAAAATAATACAAAATTTTTGGTTTTAGTTACGTGACTTCTCTCCACGGTTATGATGAATTGGACTTTTATATATGTTGGTTTTCATGGTGTATATCACTTACTAATTTGGTAAAAATTTTGTTTATGTTTTCTCTTTAAATTTCAGAAATATGAACATGTTAGTTTTAAGTTAGTTTCAAAAGCATATGATGGTAGGAGCCAGGTTGATGGTATTGGTAGAGGAGATAGTGCATTCCATGGTAGTAGTAGTGGCTATCACTAAAAGGTGCAAGCAATTAGGAAACCAATCTAATTAGAACTGGTTTGGGTCAACTAAAATGGATTGGATCCTATTTGTGCTTTGCGCGTGAGGTGGAGAGAACTCTCGATAATAAGAATCCGTATCCTCTCCTGACTCTACCAAACGAAGGAAGCCTAGGGCGGATTCCAATAGATCCCTAGACTTTCCAAAAAAAAAGATGCTCTCTTCTCCTTTATCACTCCATTGTCAAGAATTTCTCCAATTGCCATCAATTTTGCCATGATTTTTCTAGATGTTCTGTTGACTTTCTTGCAATTAAGTTAATTGATCTCAAATCTCTCTTCCACCTTCTTCACGATTCTTGGGCCAACATTGCCAGCTAGATTTGAGTTGGTTGATAACAGATTTCATTAAGCAAGGCCTCCCTTCTTTTGTTTCTTTGTTTCCTTTTTTTTTCTAGTTGAGCCTTCATCCACTATTGGCCGCCTTGGAGGCCGACATGGTCGGAGTCCTTGTTGGAGGTCAAGCCTCTATCCAACCCTTTAACTTCACCATTATGGTTTAGTTTATAGATGCCTCTCCTATTTTCTCTTTTCCACTTCCCTTCCTCTTGGCAACCATTGTCACCGGTTGTTACTGATAAATACTTAAATTATATTACTTGGAGTATGATATCTTATTTAATTGATCTTTAATTCATAAGAATTTGATACTTCTAGTCTATTAGAAGATTGAGAACATGCAATCAATCTGGGTTCAGTTTGGTTTAAATCCGAATGAACCCGGGAGATAACAAGATCCAAAGGCCATCAATTGAAGAGCTAATTAAGGAATAAGAAGCAAAAGCAACATGATCCAAAGGTAGAGGCAAATCTAGCCGGAACTAAATCAAATTAGGCCCAAAAACAAACCACCCAATCCGACCAAGAAACTCATAGTGACACGTTCCTGCTAATGATAAGGCTATTCACAATATAACATAGCTAGTCCAAATATCTTTTTCTTAATCATCGATTTATTAATCTCCATCATATTAAAAAAATATTGGATAATATTATTTCTTTCAAAATTTTTAGTAGCCAATAATACAATCCAAATAATCCAAAAAGTCTACAACAAAAGCATATAATATGAAAAATATAAATAATCATACCATTAATTATATATTTATCAAGTCAATTATATAAACAAAAAATATGCGAGACATGAGTAAATGTGTGTGTGTATATATATATATATGTATGTATATATAGGTATTCATCTCCAAGAATTCATACTTCTATGGACAATGAACTTTGTTACCATTATTTGTTAGTCGACGCTTAGCATATCCAAATCAATCAAACTTATTTTGATTTAAGGATCAGAGCATAGATCTCTTGTTGATTCGTTCAATTGATCGCTCTCATATATAGCTAAACTAATAACCAGGGAAATCATAAAGTGGCTATGATCATGGAGGAAAGATTATGAGAAAGAAGACGTGATAGTTACATGAAGACTCGACCAATAGATCATGAAGGAAGATTCAAATCAATTTAAATGTGACATAACAAATACCATCAATGATAGGTGTTCAATGAAAGCCATGATGGTATTATATAGCGAATCGCAAATAGAACTTATGACCTTATTGTTAGTGCAATGGTGACACAATAGTTTGAATTTCCGTGGCCACTTAATTGCATGCATAAATTATGAAATTTGCTCATGATATGGATCATGAGACCACGATACTTAGTAGAGGTAAAATGCATACTTAACATGAATTTGTATAATTTTGGTATTAGGCATTTCATATCTCATGAAGCTAAGTCGTACGGGATGTATGTCTCATGGGGCTACTGCCCTTAATTTATATCATTCCTTGGGCATCTGGAATAGAAATTTCTTGATAATTTTTGTTGGATTTGTGTAATTTAGATACTTTTGTGTGGGATATTAAATAGAATTGTTTCATGTTTTTTGATGGATTCTTGTGATTCAAGTGTTTAAAGTTTTAGAAATTGATGAGATACCGAAAAGATCGAAGTGTCGATCAAAATCGAATATATTATTGTTTAAGCAAATAGATAGGTATTGTTTGCTTATTCAAATAGAACGGTATAAATAATTCAGTCCAACTTTTACATCAAGGCGTTTGAATGCAGTTTCCTGGCTAGTTGTGGTTGTCCATCCAGAATTGGGCCTGGAGCCAATCTACTGTCTTCTTGTCTAGTTGAAAGGCCTTGGCAAGAACATCATCAGAGATTGGTGGCTTGGCTCCAAAGATTGCATTGGCTATGGTGATCACTCCAGGGTTCTGGCTGCTGAGAGCGGCAATAGCAACAGCATTGGTCGTCCCGTAGTTGAATTGGAAATGGATGAGACCTTGAGGAAATACGAACACATCGCCCTTCTTAAGGACCTTGGCGAAGAGCTGGTTGTTGGGTTATTAGACGTGACGAAGCCGACGTAGAGCGTGCCTTCCAACACTACAAGGATCTCAGTTCCCCTAGGGTGGATGTGAGGAGGGTTGACACCATAGGGTGCAAAGTCTAGGCGAGCCAGAGAGATGCCAAGGGTGTTGAGCCCAGGAATTTGGTTCACATTGACTTGAGTCACATTAGACCCAAGCTTGTTCCCAGTGTCACGCGGCTTGTCAAGGCCAGAGAAGAAGAAATCTTCGGCTTTGGCAAGCTTCGGGTCATTGCAAAAGAACCCATTTACAAACACTGCATCAACAATTGCAAGAAGAAAGGTTAAGTATAAATTAAGACATATGATAGGAACTCGTTATTGTCTTTGCAGGAAAATTACACAGCATGCATGCTATTAGATATGGTAAATAATAAGATAGATGTTGAATAGGAGTACCATCTGATTTAAGATCAGCAACACAGAAGTCTTGGAGTTGACTAGGATCAGAAGCTATGGCATGAGACGAAGCCAGAGCAAAGAGAGCAAGGAAGAGGAAATGGGCAGCCATCTGCTCTCTCTCTTAATTTCTAGCTAGCTGAATAATAACAAAGGGATATGGATTAAGGTGTCACTGGCCAAATAGCTTGGAGGAAGTGAATATATATAGAGGGAGATGTGAGACTTTGCGTGTTCACAGGCTTGAATCAGTCATGCAACTTTTTTACTAAAGAGGAAGAGTATTCCCATGTTAGGTGACGATTTTCTAGTGTTTCCCATGCATTCGTTCTAGTTCAAGTTGGACGAAGTCCAGGCGTCTATATATGTGGATGGAAGACCGTGACAAACTAGCTTAGAGACAAAAGAAAATGCGGTATTATTATATCGATCCGTCCACCCATTGGTTAAGTTTGTTTCTCTTCTATTATACAATTCTTCTATCTATCAATGAATGGGGATCTTTGTTGCAATCGAGTCGAGAAATATTATTATATTTAACATTATACGCTAACTAACATTCATATGAGATTTCAACTGATCATTATCTCATGGCGCAATGAAATCATCATATTAGCTTAGCATTACCAGGGAATGACGAGATACAGAAGCACTTGTGTTTTCCAAAGTAGCAGTGAAGCCACCAAACTGGCTGAAATAGCTAAAAGCGGCAGGCTTTTGACCGGTAGCATTTTAGGTTCTAGGAGGTATATATATTTAACCATAATATTTTTAATTATGTATTTATATAAATTATTAGCGTCCCAGAGCTACTTCAGAGCTTGTTTTGTCAAAGCCAAGCAATTTACCAAGAGAATATAATTTGGCAAATGATGGTGGAAGATGCCTATTAGTAATAGGGATCTTCTAGTTAATAACCATATATATATTTTTTATTTTTCTGATTGAAAAAAGCCATGTACATATTAGAATTATCAGTTGTTATGGCAATTACGCACTCAGCCTCGAGATACCTGCCGGATCACCAACCAGGATGGAAATATTCGCCAGACCACCGAGCAACACTTCAGTCTCTAGTCTTGCCTCCAATTAAACAGAGACGACAGTCACCACCGACCACCTCTAGTACCTGTACCGAGATATTGCACTATCGATCCTGACTCTTGTATCCATTAGATGCTCGATCGGACTTGACTATCTCACTTATTCAAGCATGTCATGGAGTCGGAGTCGCTCTCTTGGCCTAGCCTACTGTCGGTCTGGCCCTCTCTTGGTCAAGTCCCCTCTTGGCTTGGCCTTCTCTTGGTCGGGTCCTCTCTCGGCCCGCCCCCCTCAGTATTCAAGACCGGCAATAATCGGCACCAACTACCTCGCTATCCCAATCATTTTATATGTCCTCGCAACGGTCATAGCTAGCAGGATTGTGGTAGACAAGATCGTGGGGGGCAGTATCTTCATGAAATCAATGGTCATAATAGAAAAGATACTAACAGAGGGGGCCCTAGGTAATAAGATCCTAACAACCTGTCAGAATCTATTATTCCTGTTAGAAACTATCTCCCTGTAGCCTTTCGTTACTCAACATAACGTGATAAATAGGTATGGGAGATGCACGATGAGACACGTTTTAACACACTCTATACTTGCACTCGCATAGTTATCAGGACTCTCAGCTCCTGCTGTTGTTGCCCACTCCATCCTTCTTTACTGACTTAAGTGTCATAGTATGTCCTCGTCGATAACCTTAGGACTTCTAGCACGTCTCCGATTGTGAGCAGCTAGCTATAGCACACTTAGTCTCGTCGGAGAACACCGGAGGACTCCTTGGTACCATTGCAACGTACTAGAGGGTGATCTGGCAGTTATAATTGGCGCACCAGAAAGGGGGGCATATAGCACATGACTAGTAGCACCACCTAATCTCTAGAGTTCAAAGCCATGGTGACCACTAGTGTATAGGAGTTCACCATGAGCCACATCGGGCAATCCCTGTGTGGCGAGGAGTAGTCCGGCCAGGCACCGGAATCAGTTGCTCTACCTCCTCCAACACCTAAAGCCGAGCATAGCTTGCTGGCCACCTTGATATAGAAAGTCGAGGCCCTCACTACAATCGTGCAAGGGCTATAGCGATTGTAGTAGCTCCCCATAGCAGGGTAGTAGCCATCGGTAGCTGTGGCTGCCCTCGTCGCTATTGATTATCCTAGCCTCCAATCTTCAAGCAAGAGATCCCCTTATTGATAGGCTTCTCACCACTAGTGGCCTCCTTCATCTTTCCACAAAAGCTATCGATCACTTTGGGAATGGTCCTCTCACGGTCGGATCATCCTGCAGTCATAGTCCCCAACGCCATGCCAACAGAGCCCTGGGGAAGAGAAGCAAGGACCTGAGAAAGAGTCAAGATAGGAGAAGTGCTCCCAATCCCCCTTTGAGTCCTCATACGAGTACTCCTAAGAGTACTCTCAGGAGGGGTCATTGAGAGGGCTATTTGGTGACAAGCCGAATGATGCCTTGATGAGTATGACTACAAGCTGTATGAGATCAACAGTTGGCTTGCTAACTTTCAGGGAGAGAGCCAGGACTAGGCCAAGCTCAACACTCATCCCCCTCTCTCTCAGAGAATTTTGGAAAAACCGATCCCAGGTCGGTTCAAAATGCCTCAGTTGGAGCAATATGAAGTTACCACCGACCCACTGGACCATTTAGAGAGCTACAAAGCTCTCATAAGGATTCAAAGCATCTTTGATGCTCTGCTTTGCCTTACCTTCCCAACCACTTTATGAAGGGCAGCTGAGCTTGGTACTCCCGACTTGAACCGAGGAGCATTAACTTCTTTCGATAACTAGAAGAGACGTTTGCGACATACTTCAACACTTGCTACAAAATGCCATGAAAGGTTGATAGCCTCTTTTCTATCTGTCAACAGGATAAGGAGTCGTTGAAGGACTATGTGGTCCGATTCAAGGTGGCCACTTTGAAAGTTTACCACCTAAACGAGTTTGTTGCTATGCTAGCTTTGAAGCAAGGACTCTGCCCTTCCCACTTCACTTATTCTTTAGATAAGACTCTCGTGAAATCTTATTAGAAATACTTGCCTGCATGCAAAAGCATATCCATGGGGATGGAGTTCCCTCTCGGTGCAAGGTTGATGGAAAGCTAAGCAAGAAGAAGGCCCGGGAGGAGCCTAGCAGAGCCCCATCCAGCAAGCCCAACTTGTCCTGTCGATAAAGTTCCAGTCCAATAAACTCTACTGGCAGGTGAAACAACTATCCCTTGTTGGAGCCAAATTGCTTTACAGAACGCCTGGGATCCTTCTTGATGCCGTCATGGTAGAAAGGTAATATATCATCAGGGAAGGGATAGGGCACGCTGTCCACTCCAGTCATGGAGGCATGCCCTCATGGGTTTGCACGCACGAGAGAGAACCAAGAAGAGGAGAAGGGAGGCTAGGATTTTGGAGGAGAAAAGGGATCACGTCTTATTTTTTCTCGATGTTCAAGTTGTTCTTTATATACAAAATAGATATATATAATCCTAGGTCATAACCGACTGGTGGGGACACCTGAGGCACCAGAATAAGACAGAGGCTTTTCAACCCTCTGTAAATTGATCAATAATTTATGAGTCCATCTGTAATAAGGGCTTAGCTCATTTGAGTACATTTTAGTTGTTATTTGAGTTTTTTGAGTTGTTATTTCAGTTCTGTACTAGTCAGCTCATGTTGAGCTAGTTCAGTCCAATGCTGGTCAGCTCATGTTGAGCTAATTTTTTTTTTTTTTTGAGTCTTATCCAAGCATACTGAAGACTCAAGACCACATCATACAAGTAAAGACCAAGTCCAACCAAATTGAAGACATGGAAGTTTAGCCCAAGTCCAACCCAGCTTGAAGATTTGAAGACCCCAGGAGGAAAATCAGAAACCCTGATTCCTTGTAGATGCCCTTCAGATGCCCAGATTTCCTTCCATATGCCAAAATATATTCATAGACCAAGGCATCCATAATTTTAGAGGTCCATCTGCATCCTAGCCCAAAGAAATCAAGCCCAGGTGCCAAGCCCAAGCCCCTAAGAAGCAAGATACCAGGGAATATTCATGCTACCTGGCTACCAGGCCACCCCAGCTTCTAGAGGCCCAATCTATGCACCCGGCCCCTTTGGGCCGGTCCCTTGCTGCTCTTAGAAGCCCAACATGCCCCCTAGGTGTCCTTGGAGTGTTGGCCAAGTCAAGAGAAATTTTAGGGATTTTTCTACCTAATGTTTCCTTATTTTCTAGCTAAGGTTTGAGAGGGAAAAAGATTCTCATGTAAAGACTAATGTGCCCTTACTTGGAGCCCAAGGTTAAGGGTCTATTTAAGGGACCCTAGCCTCTTGTATGAAGGGAGAATTTTGATATGAATTAAAACCTTGAGTTCTTCTATTAAGTTGTGTGATACCCTGCTGTGTGCATAAAGGGGTTTGTGAGAGTTTTTCTTCCTAGTGCTGCAATCATCTTCCTGCTGCCAACAAGCCTCTCAGATCCCTGGACGCCCACTCCAAAGAAGCCTTCCCTTGCTGTTTTTCCTTTGTTTTCTTATTCCTTTGTGAGTTTTCTAACCCCTGACAGGTTGTTTGCAGGTCCCCGAGTTCCTACAAATCCAACGACTCCAGCCAAGCCTCAATCGGATCACCGAGCAGAAGCCGGGTATCCGTGGTCTTTGGCTCGATTTTCCAGGCCGCATTCGAGGAACGAGAGACCCCTTTGCTGTGATCTTCACAGACGTTGTCAGGTACACCCCCTCTTCCTCCAGTAGTTTTATTGTAGGAGAACTTGCCCTAACCGAGGCTTCTCAGCCCCGGCGATCCTTCTTTTCTACTTTTCTAGGTCCTAATCTGCATGCTGATCTTCTAAAATTCATATAAAATTCCCTACAACTTATTTTAATAAAATTAGGGAATTAATCACCTAACCCCGCATATAAAACGTACAAAATAATTGCATGCATATTAGTCCCCCATCATTTGGTATCAGAGCTTAGATTAGGGCTTATTTTTTGCAATTTTTCAGTCCATATATACTCTGTTATTTTAATTATTTCTTCCTGTAAAAACTCCAAAAATTCTGAAATCTATTTTGATGGATTCATCATAATTCACAGTAACTTTAGAAATTCTCACAGATTTTTATGGCATGTGAATTTTCTTCAAGCCAAATACAGCCTTCAAATTCTCGGCTCTGTTTTTTCAGCATGACAAGTTTGGAAGTTTTAGGGTTTTATTTAGCATTTTTGCATATCTTTTAATTTTAGAATATTTCCTGCATATTAGGCCAATTTTTTTCCAGTTTTCTCTATTTAAAAAATATCAAAAAAAATTACATATTCTCCAAAAATACCAAAAATATCTAAACCCTAATTTGCATCCTCATTTGCCTGCCATCATTACATAATTTACTTTAAGGGCACTCTCTTTATACCAGATAAGGGAAGGAGGTCATTACCTTTCCTTAGCCCAAAACCACCTTCCTTGCATTCGGTCCCAAGCCTAACTTAAAATCGATTAGACCTTATTTGCCCTAGTGGGCTAGGGACACCAACTGGTCGGGGCCGGGCTAAGTGTTAGATCACTGTGTCAAGACTAACCTGTGTGTTCCTTGTGCTTGGTGTCTAGAATGGTGGTTTAGGGATTCAATCCCGAAGGGTTTGTGTGCTGGTCCGCCTACCTGGCCAATCTCTGATTGGTGTCTAGGATTGGCAATCAGGGACCTAACACTCCCCTTACACTTGCCTGGCTGAGTACAGGGTTACTATAGGCTAGTTTTCCACCCTGATTGAGCATCTAGTTTGGACTCTAGGTCTAGTCAGCTATAGTCGGTCTGATCGAGTCTTGCATGAGCACTAGATCAGGAGTTTCATATCACCCACCTCCTTCACAAATGTCTGAACCTATGGAAAATTTACAAGCCCAAATAAAAGCCCTAGCTGATCAAATGGCCCAGATGGCTACCCAGATAACTACCCAGATGACTACCCAGATGACCCAGTTAACTCAATCTCGTATTCAAACCAATGATAGAATTGACCATCTTGCCAATAGGTTTGATCTGTTAAAAGTCCGAGTAGGGACCCCAAAAAAAACCCATGGGTCACAGTCTGAGCCAGATCCTGATTCCCCTCAACCTAGGAGGATCCCAAACCCTGATCTATACTATGAGGTCGAACCTAGGAGAGCCCCTTATCCTGACCCGTACTACAATCCTCAACTTAGGAGGACCCCAAACCCTGATCCATACCTTGAGGCTGAACCTAGGAGAGCCCATCGTCATGACCCAATCCCTAAGGTTAGTCCTAGAAGACCCAATCAGGATTTTATAGACCAGGAAGATAGATCCTATTTACCCTCTCCCTATAAGCCTAGTATACCCACAACCTATAGATCTTATGACTCCGAATCCTATGAACCTAGAACCTATGAATCCATAACCTATGAACCTAGATCCTATGACTCTAGATCCCATGATCATAGATCCTATGCACCCACACCCTATGAGCCTAGTAGACCCAACACCCCATATTCTGACCCATATAGGGAGTCCAACCCTAGGAGGACTCAATATCCTGACCCATATAGAGAGCCCAACCTTAGGAGGACCCCATACCATGATCCATCCTTAGAACCTGACCATAGAGCTGACCCAAAATTCTATGACCCCAGATCCTATAATCCCATGACCCATAGATCTGCACCCTTGTCCTATGAGCCCAGAGAACCCATAACCCCTAAGTATCAATCTAGTACTAATCAGGTTTCCCTTAGTCAACTTGAACCCCATAGGATTAGCTCCCTAAATATGAGCCCAGTAGTAGCCACTACCCCTTAGGCAACCTAAACCTACTAGGATTAGTGTCCATAATCAGAAACCAGGACCTAGCCAATTTTCCCTAGCCGACCTTCTCCAACCATTCCTGAGATTGACAAGGATTACATTAATGCGGAAGTGTATGAAGCTGATGCAAACTTAGTGGATGAGCATGAGGAGAAGAGGAGACACCTTTAGATGACCTAGAATTAGCTGACCCAATAGATATCCAGGTATAAGCCAACCTAGAGGTAGTTGACCTTGACCACATCCAACCTAAAGCTATAGTGGAAGAACAATAGAGAGAACCTAGGTACTGCTACTAGAGCCTTACCTGAGGAAATCATAGAGGAGAGCCAAATTATAAGTCTAGTCCTAAAATACAAGAACCAGAAGAATTTATTAAGGACTTGATCTCTTTGAATCAGTACCTTCAGGATGAGCCTCCTCCTATAGTTCCCATTAAGGACCTCTTCCCTGAGATTAGTAACCCATCCTTCCACTATGCAAACCCCATAGCTATACCGCAACCTCGTAAGGTTAGCCTCATTAGTCTAGGATTAGTCCCTGACATGCCTTCTTATATCGAACTTTATCCAACTAACTTTGAACCTTTTTCCCTACCCTACCAAACTAATTCTGAACCCACTTCCTATTTTCTGCCCTTGCCTAACACCTCCAGCATTTCTAGGATTATTAGATTGCATTTAACTGAGATTAGCATACTGCATGAATTCATCACACATGTTAGGTTTGCATCTTACTTCTGGCATACTCTTGGAATTTGCTAGATATTTAATTAGTTCATTGTAAATTTTCATGTGCATGTCAAGCTAGGATCAAACCTAGAGAACCTATAATCTATTAGGTTTAGATCCAAAGAGTTCAATAAAATTTCCTTCGATAGGAATGCATAGTCGAGTCTTTAGGTGTCAGTATGAGTCCTTTGCATTATCTTGTTAGGAGTCTGCATGTGCCCAGCATGTTCACCACCTGCACTAATTTTGAAACAACTGGCTAATTTTCGAAGATGGATTAAAGAATTTGATGTAGTGGATTCTATCTTGGTTAGGCTTAGGCCTAAAAGAAGCTTCATGCTCGCAGAGTCGGACCTTTTAAAGTGATAGAGAAGGTTGGATCAAATGTCTAGGTGTTAAAATTGCCTTCGGATTTGGGCATTAGTTCTACCTTCAATATTACAGACCTGGTTGAGTATAGGGAACCGGCAGCGATACCTAGTGAGGCCTTTGGACCTATTCCTTTTCATTATGAGTGACCCTAACCTAGAGTGTCCACAAACAAATTTGACCTAAGAGAGGAGGAACGGATCGAGCGTATCTTGGATGATCAAGCCATCACGACCCAGGGCCATGACTATCAACGCTTCCTGGTCCGATGGCAAGGCCGGCCAGAGTCGGACGATTCATGGATTTCTTGAGAGGACTTGCAACGCCTCAACCCAGACCTTTTCGAGAGATATGTGAGCCAGTCTGACCTTCACTCGACAGGGTCGAGTTCCTCCCACCCCGGAGAGAATTGGTGGGGACACCTGAGGCACCATAATAAGACAGAGGCTTTTCAACCCTCTGTAAATTGATCAATAATTTATGAGTCCATCTGTATAAGGGCTTAGCTCATCTGAGTCCATTTTAGTTGTTATTTGAGTTTTTTGAGTTGTTATTTCAGTTCTGTACTAGTCAGCTCATGTTGAGCTAGTTCAGTCCAATGCTGGTCAGCTCATGTTGAGCTAATTTTTTTTTTTTTTTTGAGTCCTATCCAAGCATACTGAAGACTCAAGACCACATCATACAAGTAAAACCAAGTCCAACCAGATTGAAGACATGGAAGTTTAGCCCAAGTCCAACCCAGCTTGAAGATTTGAAGACCCCAGGAGGAAAATCAGAAACCCTGATTCCTTGCAGATGCCCTCCAGATGCCCAGATTTCCTTCCATATGCCAAATATATTCATAGACCAAGGCATCCATGATTTTAGAGGTCCATCTGCATCCTAGCCCAAAGAAATCAAGCCCAGGCGCCAAGCCCAAGCCCCTAAGAAGCAAGATACCAGGGAATATTCATGCTACCTGGCTACCAGGCCACCCCAGCTTCCAGAGGCCCAAACCCATGCACCCGGCCCCTTTGGGCCGGCCCCTTGCTGCTCTTAGAAGCCCAACACGCCCCCCTAGGTGTCCTTGGTGTTGGCCAAGTCAAGAGAGATTTTAGAGATTTTTTCTACCTAATGTTTCCTTATTTTCTAGCTAGGGTTTGAGAGGGAAAAGGATTCTCATGTAAAGACTAATGTGCCCTTACTTGGAGCCCAAGGTTAAGGGTCTATTTAAGGGACCCTAGCCTCTTGTATGAAGGGAGAATTTTGATATGAATTAAAACCTTGAGTTCTTCTATTGAGTTGTGTGATACCCTGCTGTGTGCATAAAGGGGTTTGTGAGAGTTTTTCTTCCCAGTGCTGCAATCATCTTCCTGCTGCCAACAAGCCTCTCATATCCCTGGATGCCCACTCCAAAAGAAGTCTTCCCTTGATGTTTCCCTTTGTTTTCTTGTTCCTTTGTGAGTTTTCAAACCCCTGACAGGTTGTTTGCAGGTCCCCGAGTTCCTACGAATCCAACGACTCCAGCCAAGCCTCAATCGGATCACCGAGCAGAAAGCCGGGTATCCGCGGGTCTTTGGCTTGATTTTCCAGGCCGCATCCATCGAGGAACGAGAGACCCCTTTGCTATGATCTTCACAGACGTTGTCAGGTACACCCCCTCTACCTCCAATAGTTTTATTATAGGAGAACTTGCCCTAACTGAGGCTTCTCAGCCCCGACGATCATTCTTTTCTACTTTTCTAGATCCTAATCTTTATGCTGATCTTCTAAAATTCATATAAAATTCCCTACAACTTATTTTAATCTGAAATTCAGGAATTAATCACGTAACCCCACATATAAAACATACAAAAAGAATTGCATGCATATTAGTCCCCCATCACCGACCTAGCCCTAAAAAACTCCCTCCCTCTAAGTCACATGAGAAAACTCAAACCCGAGCCCATGTATAACCATGTCTCACATGTTCTCTCTACCCTGGGTCAAGACCTGACCTAACATGACTCAGAGCCCTGAAAACTTATAAACCAGCTTTCTAGACCTGTGTGACTCCACTCAAGACTTAGAGCACCACATTAGCCCTAACAATCTCCACCTTGGTGCTATAAGTCTTGACAAGCTGCATGACCATCTGCACCCTTTCTGCTATCTCCAGAGTTGACATCTTCCCATCGAAGCCACCTCATCCCCTAGCTGGAACATCGACCCGTGCTCCATAACTCTTGAGACTCATGCTCCCGCACTCCTGACCTCGAACTGATATCTTCCTGCTCTGTCCCCATTCTGCAATACCAACCCATGCTTCCGTAGTACACCCAGACAACTGTGCAAACCTAACGCCAATGTTAGACCTCTTCAGCTTCTGAGCTCCCTAAGAGGCCTTTGGGATGACCGCTTCCTTAGCTGAAGATCAGTACAAGTTCCTTGGGACTAACCTATACCTGCTTCATAGCACCAACTTGAGATCTCTGTTGTAGGCTCCCTTCTGCTAAGCAGCTGCATCACTCACCCTGGACTTCTGGAAAGACCTGCAACAATCCTAAACCGGCACTCGCTGCACCCAGAGCTTCATCTGACAGTCTCCATAGAGCCATGCCAATCTTTGCGCACTCTGCTCCACCTGACTAAGTATACCCCTGGTGCTTGTGCTAGGATCTGGCCAGTATCCTGCACCTTTCACTCTGAACTCGTGCGAAAGCTCTCTCTCTAGTAGTGAAGACACCTCTAACCAGTGCTCCACTTGAAACCAAAGTCCACTTGATGCTGCAGAAGTCCCAACGAGGTCAACCTCCCAATGCTACACTGCTGGGGTACCCTGCACCTCGATACACTGTCGCTGCCTCCTCGGACCATTCGCATCATCGCGAACCCCTTCGAGACCTTTCGGATACTCTGTATCCCCGCAAGAACCTCCGAAATCCAGGAGCTCATCCCAACTTCTCTAACCCAGTGATTGAACATAACAACCATCTCCAGCAGTTGCTCCATCATGTCCCAGCCTGTCCCTACGACCAGTCCCGCCATATAGGATACTCCCGACTGCATGATGCCCTTGGCACTTTCTAATACCTATCCCCTCGGTCTCCCTGAGCTACCATCTCCATCAGCTCCAGTCTCTGTCCCTAGGCCAATGCTACCATACTGGGACACTCCTGACTATCCATGCCTTTGGTGATCCCTGAGACTATCCCTTGTCTCCCTGAGCTACCTCTGGTATCGCCTCTGCTGATGTACTCGGTCTTCTTGAGATATCCATCTCCCGAGACCCATCTCCAACCACGCGGGATATCCCACCCACGTACAGCTCCATCACGATCAAGGTAGTTGGAGTACTACTGATCGCTCTCCTCCATAGTGACCAAGAGCCTGGTCCACTATCGATGGAGCTACCACTCATGCTCTGAAACTAAGTGAGGTTTTGACTTGTTGGCCTTGTGAAAACAAGTTGGGTTTTTGATTAGTGAGCCTAGAAAACTAATCTACTATAATCGGTGGAGATTATAGTGAATTCCCAAGGAGATCTTGGGGAGTGGATGTAGGTGCATTGGATAGCACCGAACCACTATATTTCTTGATCTTTGTGGTTGATTGTTCTCTCTACTTGCTCTTTCACTTATTGCTCTTTACTTTTGCTGTACTTTTATTTAGAGCATTATATTTGAATTCTTAGTACCTTGTTTAATTGTTGAATTGAATGCATAGTATTGCATGCATTAAGTAAATAATTTTTTAAGATCCAATTCACCCCCCCTCTTGGATTTCTTACTGGGCAACAAGTGGTATCAGAGCCCTATTCTCAGTGTATAGGCTTTACCGTCTTGAGTAAAGATCTATGGCAGCTCCTATTGGTACTAGCGTAGTTGAGGGTCAATTCTCAAATAGACCTCCATTTTTAATGGATCAAATTATACATATTGGAAAACTAGGATGAGAATTTATATGCATTCTATTGATTAAACTTATGGAGAGTTATTGATAAGGGTCCTCATATTCCTTCGGTAGTAGTTAATGGTGTTTCCATCCCAAAGCTCGAAGAGGATTGGGATGAAAATACATTAAGTAATCTGAGATCAATGTTAAGGCAATGAATTTCCTTTATTGTGCATTAGATCCTAGTGAATTCAATAGGATATACTTGCACTTCTGCTAAAGAAATAGGGACACACTTGAAGTTACCCATGAGGGTACCGATCAAGTGAAGAATACTAAGGTAAACATGTTAGTGTATACTTATGAAATATTCTGAATGGAACCTAATGAGTCAATCACTGACATGTACACTAGATTTACAAATATTATAAATGGAATGAGAAGTCTAGGAAAAGTATGTCTAACGCTGATCTTGTGAATAAAATTCTCAGGTTGCTTTCAACATCATGGGATCCGAAGGTGACCGCAATTCAAGAAGCAAAGGACGTTGACAAGCTACCTTTAGAGCAGTTGGTTGGATCGCTCATGACTTATGAGCTGAATTTGAAGCAAAAGGCAATGTACATGGATAAGAAGAAAAAGGGGATTGTATTCAAATCAAACATACAAGAAGAATCCTCAATTGATGAGTCTGAAGAAGAAGAAGAAGATAAAGGTAAAGAAGCCCTCCTTGCTAGAAAATTTAGAAGATTCATGAAGAGGAGGAAGTTCCCTTACAAGAAGAAATTTCATCAAAGAAAATAAAAAGAGAAAGAGAAAGAAAAGAAAAAAAGAAAAAAAAAAGAGAAGGAAATACCAACATGCTTCGAGTGCAAGAAGCCGGGTCACTACAAGTTCGATTGCCCTCTCCTAAAGAAGTCAAGGAAGAAGTTAAGAAAGAAAGCAATGATGGCCACTTGGAGTGACAGTAAAGACTCCAGTTCTGAAGAAGAGCAAACAGAAGTGCAAATCTTTGTCTTATGGCACATCAAGAGCAAGATGAGGTGTGTTGCAACCAAGAAGAACAAAAGACTTTGGTATCTTGATAGTGGTTGCTCAAGGCACATGACGGGAGATATGAAGCAATTCACTTCTCTTGAAGCAATGAATGGAGGGAGTGTGACCTTCGGGGATAATGGTAAAGGAAAATTATTAGTATTGGCAAGATTCACATCACTCCTTTTAGTTGTATTAGTAATGTACTGTTAGTTGAAGGTTTAAAGCATAATCTTTTAAGCATTAGTCAATTTTTCGATAAAGATTTTCAAGTTATTTTAAATCATCTTATTGCATGATTGCTAGTCCGGATATAAATGGAGTACAATTCATTAGAAAAAGGCATGGTAATGTTTATTTGGTAGATTTGGATGATCTATCTTGGTTTAATGGAGAATGCCTTGTTGTAATGAATTCTATTAAAGATGAGACTAGTTGGTTTTGGCATAGAAGATTAGGGCATGCTAGTATGTAATACTTTCAAAACTTTGCAAAAAGAATTTAGTTAGAGATTTACCTGAACTTTGTTTTAAAAAAGATAGAGTTTGTCAAGCATGTCAATTTGGTAAACAAGTTAAAACCTCTTTCAAACCAAAAGATTTTGTAACTACTAGTAGGCCACTAGAACTACTTTATGGATCTCTTTGGACCAACTAGAATATCAAGTCTAGGAGGCAAGAGATATGGATTAGTTATAGGATGATTTTTTGAGATTTACATGGGTTTTCTTTCTAGTATATAAAGATGAATCATTTTCTGTTTTTATAAAGTTTTATCGAAAGTTTCAAATGAAAAAGATGTTTCAGTTATTTGCATTTGCAGTGATCATGGAACTGAATTTGAAAATCAAGATTTTGAAAATTTTTATAATGAAAAAGGTATTTAACACAACTTTTCTGTACCTAGGACACCTCAGCAGAATGGGATAGTTGAAAGAAAAAATCATATTTAGAAGAAATGGCATGCACTATGCTTTTGAAAAAGATTTACCGAGATATTTTTGGGCTGAAGCTATCAATACTGCATGTTACATTTTGAATCAAGTTTTAATCCGCCCTATTTTGAAAGAAGAAAACTCCTTACGAACTTTGGAATCAAAGAAAACCAACCTTAAAGTATTTTCGAGTTTTTGGTTGCAAATGTTTTATCTTAAATAATGGCAAAGATTATTGGAAAATTTGATGCCAAGTCTGATGAAGGTATCTTTTTAGGATACTCATCAAGCATGGCATACAGAGTTTTCAACAAAAGAACTTTGGTTATAGAAGAGTCAGTACATATTGTTTTGAAGAATCTACTAACAAATCCTCCAGAAAAGTGATACAATTGATGAATGTGCAGGTGCTGACAAGCTTCAAAAGTTGACACTGAATGATCAACCTCCTCAACCAAATGAAGAAGATCAAGACAAAAGTGAGAAAGGCGAAGACACTCCAAAGCACCAAGATTTACCTAAGGAGTGGAGGTATGCTCATGGACATCCTAAAGAATTAATTCTAGGTGATCCATCTAAAGGGGTAAGAACTCGAGCCTCAATTAGAAATGAATGTAATTATATAGCTTTTGTATCACAAGTAGAGCCTTAATGTTTTGAAGAAGCTGAAAGATCCTAATTGGATTAATGCCATGCAAGATGAACTAATTTAGTTTGATAGAAATAATATTTGGACATTAATAGAAAGACCATCTAATGTTCCTATTATTGGCACTAAATGGGTATTTAAAAATAAATTAGATAAAAATGGAATTGCTGTTAGAAATAAAGCTAGGCTAGTTGCTAAAGGCTACAACCAGGAGGAAGGGATTGATTTTGATGAAATTTTTGCTCCTATTGCTAGACTTGAAGCAATTAGACTATTATTAGCATTTGCTTGTTTTATAAATTTTAAACTATTTCAAATGGATGTTAAGAGTGCTTTTCTAAATGGTTTTATAACAGAAAAAGTTTTTGTTAAACAACCACCTGGATTTGAAAATCACGCACATCCTGATCATGTTTTTAAATTTTACAATGCACTTTATGGATTAAAACAAGTACCTAGAGCCTGGTATGAAAGACTAAGCAAATTTTAATTGAAAAAAATTTTCAAGAGGCCATGTTGATAAAACATTATTTTTGTAAAAGAAAGATAATGATTTATTAGTAGTACAAAATATATGTTGATATCATTTTCGGTGCTACTAATGAAATTCTTTATCAAGAGTTTGCTAAGCTAATACAGGGTGAGTTCGAGATGATCATGATGGGAGAATTCAATTTCTTTCTCGGGCTCCAGATCAAGCAAACTAAAGATGGAATCTTCATCAACCAAGCTAAGTATACAAGAGAGATTATAAAGTTTAGGATGGAGACTACTAAATCAATAGGTACACCTATGAGCCCCTCTTGTAGACTTGATAAGGATGAGCATGATAAATCAGTAGATCAAAAGTTATACAGAGATATGATTGACTCCTTACTATACTTAATTGCTAGTAGACCAGATATAATGTTCTGTATATACATGTGTGCTATATATCAGTTTGAACCTAAAGAGTCACATCTGATGGCTGTTTAGCGCATTATTAGATATCTATCTGGTACTATTGATATTGGTTTGTGGTAATCTAGAAATTCATCTGCTTAATTAATTGGATATTCTGATGCTGATTTTACTATTTGTAAATTGAATAGAAAGAGTACTAGTGATACTTGTCAATTCTTGGAGTTAACTTAATCTTCTGGTTTAGCAAGAAACAAACTTCAGTTGCACTATCCACAGCTGAGGCTTAGTATATTGTAGCAGGAAGTTGTTGTGCTCAGATCTTGTGGATTAAGCAACAACTTGAAGATTTTGGAATCAAGTTGACTAGTACACCTACAAAATGTGATAATATCAGTGCTATTTGCTTGACTAAAAATATTGTTCAACATTCTAGGAGTAAATATATTGAAATTAGACATCATTTTATTAGAGATCATGTTGAAAATAATGATGTTGTGCTTGAATTTATTATTACTGAATTTCAATTAGCTGATATTTTGACTAAACCTCTTTTGGAAGATCGATTTTGTATGATTAGAAGAGAGCTCGGGATCATTAATCCGTTTGATTAATTTTCCTAACTTTGACTCAAAACAATCTTATTTGACATCAATCATACTCAATCTTTGCTAATTTTATTGAATTTTAATTGAATTATCTATGATTTTGATCAAACCTTTAATCTCTTATTTTTTGCTTTTTAAGTCGATGTGTCAACACATTAATGTGTCGACACCTAAATGTGTCAACACATTCGTGAGTCGACACATGAACAGCAGCAGACCAAGAATAAGGGCATTCCAAAAGGTTTTTTTCTCATTTTGTCTTCCCTCTCGAGCTGACACATAACCTAAGGTACTCCTCACTTCTCCTTCCCTCTATTTCATGCTTTAAACTTTCCTGATTCGTTGTTTGGAGTGCTTTATGTTCGGATTTTGCAACATTCTGCCTCCCTTTGCATTTTGAGCCCAAGAAAACCTAGGTTTTCTCTCAGAACTTGTCCAATTCTTATTCTGAGCAATGGGACCCTGAAAGCAAGTAGTCCGTCGCCTTCGTCAGTCCAATCAGGAGGAAGAAAGAAGAACGAAGGCCAGACACAAGGCTAGAGCTCTAGATCCACCTGCACGACCTCTTTTTGCAGCTTCTAATCGGATGAGTTGAAGACCGTTGTCGGGGGATGACGAGTAGACTTTAGTTTTGTCGACCAGCAGCACTTCAGGATCCGACAGTGGATTCGAGAGGCTGATTTGACATCATTTTGCTCACTAAGCGAGAGATATTACCTAGGGCTTATTCGAGAGTTTTATGGATCACTAGCCCGTGGGTCTGATGGTTGGATGGCTCAGGTGAGAGGCCGGGATATCCCAGTTACATCAAAGATACTAAGCAAAGTATGGGACATTCCGATGACTGGATCAGTAGTGGACAGCCTGATTGATCGAGTGAGTGGTCTCTAGTGTATCTTTGAGTCAGACATATTGCTTGAGGGAGCCACCATACCTGTATCCTGATTGTCAGCAAAGATGAGATTATTGCGCCATATTGTCGCCCGGATCCTTCTGCCGAAGACCGGATGCTTCGATTACATCACTGAGCGGGAGATGCTAGTGATGGTCTCATTAGTCCAGTGCATACCCGTCTACCTTCCCGTGCTCATGGTTCACCAGATGATGGAGGCGTCGACGAGTTAACGACTGCTTACCCTATGGGATGGGGTTGACTATATTGTTCAGAGAGTATGGCGTCAGCTTCGAGGATGAGCACTTCTGCATGCTACTTCATACTGATGTGTATGACATCAAGTCATTAAGCAAGATGGGTTATCATCTGTTCTGAGGCCGGTTGAGACGGAGAGTATCTGGTCAAGTCGACGACAGAGCTGATGATGATGATGCTATAGAGGAGGAGTGCATCCTCTTCGATGAGGCAGGACCTACTAAGAGTCAGCCTGAGACAGCAGCATAGCCAAAGGCTGCATATCAGTCTGAGCCTACTACTTCAGCACAGCCTCAGCCAGTTCATATGGAGACTCCAGCAGTTTCAGACAGTTTATTGGACAA
The DNA here is from genome assembly GCA_021397845.1 of Areca catechu. Lineage (NCBI taxonomy): Eukaryota > Viridiplantae > Streptophyta > Magnoliopsida > Arecales > Arecaceae > Areca > Areca catechu. The sequence continues at coordinate 69,695 of JAHSVC010000047.1, forward strand.
AGTCAGATGTATTGAGATAGATCTTTTGATCATTAGACAGCATCTTAACTACTTCAAGCTGAGACTAGAGAGTGCTACAGTGGACTGAGTGATGGCATCTCAGCTATACTGACCGCTCTGTCCAGACCTACAGGGAGTGCTCCAGTTGTTGATACAACTCCACCTGCTCTAGCACCAGTTGTTGACAGTGATGATGATGGAGATGATAAGGAGACTGATTCTGATGGACTCGACTTTCCAGATCTGATTTCAGAGCCAGTGGCAGAGGTGACGGTAGACTTGCCCAGGAGTCCTACTTGCAACCCTTCTAGTTCACCTACCTAGACTCCAGTCCTATCTTCTCCTCCTTTTAGATTAGATGATCATGTTTCGATTCCTATTCTTTCACCAGTTATTGATTCTCCCGTTGTTCATTCACCAGATATTGATTCACCCATTGTCGATACACCATGATTGACACTCTTATCATCGATTCATTGATTACAGACTCACCATTCATCTTTCAGCTGAAACACCTATCGTATCATCAGCTGATACGCCTATTTTGATACACCATATGTTGATACTCCTACCATTCATACATCCTCACTTATCCGAGAGCTTGGTTTTTACACACCTAGCTTTCAGTATCTTGATTCTGATCCAACCTTTGATCGTACGCCACTTTCGACAATCGCTGAGACTATCGATCCGATCAGTTCTGTTCCTACTGAGGACATTGCTTCCACTTCTGCTCCAGCCAGAGGTCAGACATATGCTCGACATAGAGGACGTGGTCGCCGTACCCTTCCATGATCGACCAGGACCCGACTCCGAGATCTCAAATCGATGTGGCCTCGAGCTCGATCTTTTACTGGTATAGGACCGATTAAGATCGAATCATCTTTTGATGATGATGAGGAGGATGAGGATTAGGATATCTATATATTTTAGATAGTTTACTTTTATGCATCTTTTGTATGTTTTGTTTTATTGCTATACAAATTCTGACTTTAAATGAAATATCATGTTGTACTTCATGTTTGTGACTTCAAATGAATGAAATGGTTTAAATTTCCTATTAGTACTTCATTGTCTTCATGAGTGAATGAATGAACTATTCTTATTATTTTTGGATGAGTGCTATACCTTGAATATTCAGCCTATTTGTCTTCTTACTTTTTTAATGATAACAAAAAGGGAGAGTAATAAGACTAAAGTATAAATGTGATGTATAAATATGATGTGCAAGGGTTAATAAGAGTATTATTTGCAAATTTGCAAATTATTTTGAAAACTTGAATTGAAAAGTGTTTACAAATTCCTTAAGTAAGGGGGAGCAATACTTTGTTTATTTTGAAAATCTTTTATGAATTGAATTTCATCTTAAATCCTCTCTTTAAATGTTTGAAAAGATGTTATAAACTCTTTTATGGATCATCAATTCAGGGAGAGCTTTGTTTATTGTTGAATTTTCTTGTAGAGTATCACGATACATGTGTTATGTCTTATATATATCTCAAAACTCTGATACTCTCAATTATTATAACAAGCTCTGACATTCTTAATCAGTATATCACTCTTGTTCTGGTATATCATATCATTATTACAAATTGCTTTGATACACCTAATGCATTTAGTTCTATGCACCTTGATGAGTTTTTTTAGAAGCTTTTTATGCAATTTATACTTAAAGATCTTGTCATCATCAAAAAGGGAGAGCTTGTTGACTCCGTTATTGATTTTGATGATAAGCAAAATGATTAAGTATAAGTTGAGTACTAATGATTTCCTTGAAGTGTATTTTTATAGAAAAAGGTGCTCACAAATTTGAAGAGGTTTGTTTAATTGAAGAAGCCAAGCTTAGATGAAAAGATCCGCTCAAAGAAGACTTGGACAGTCAAAGTTTGCTTAAATGGATATTTGAGTGAAGTATAAATTTGATTCAGCATAAGTTCAGACTTTTTATAAAGATTTCAGTGAGGTGTTGACTCATAGTGTCGATACATGACACCAAGTGTCGACACATGGAAGAGAAGTGTCGACTCAAGCCGGTATGCAAAGAATGTTTTAGATGGCATGGCTTAAGTATCAACACATGGACCTAAAGTGTCGACTCAAAGTGTCGACACATGGATCAGCTCATCGCCTGAGATTTTCAAGCCACAGAACTTGCTGAAAATGACGAACTGTAGAAGTGTCACACATGGAAGCAAAGTGTTGACTCATAGTGTCGACTCACCTGAGGAAGTGTCGACACATCTGAGATTTCTAGAGAACCGGATTGAAGATTTTTGAACTGGGTGTCGACTCAAGAAGTTCAAGTGTCGACCTAAAGTGTCGACTCACAGCCTAAAGTGTCGACACATGGAGTTCTGGGAACAGTAATTCTAGTTTTTCAAACGCAGAACTCGACCCTTTTGCCCTCCAACGACTAGATTTTCAAGTTTAACGGCTAGAAAATGGATTTGAGACCTTGGAAAGGTATATATATGCTCAAATCAAATCAAAAGTAACATTATTCATGAGAATGAAATAGAAGCATTCAAAAGAGAAGAAAAGAGGGCATTCACTCCTATTCATTGAAGATTCAACCACTCTCAAGCAAAAGCAAGCCTCCAAGCATTCAAGAGCCTTCAAGAGCATTAAAGATCAACCATTCTTGAGCATTCAAAAGGCTTCAACAAGTTCAAAAGCACCATAATATCGAGCTTCAAAGAGATACCCGCTTTTTATTAGAAAGCTTTTATTCTCTTTACTTCAAACTCTTATTTGTTATAAGGGTTCTTGGTTAGCCTATTGTAAAATCAAGAGAGGTTATTGGTGAGCCTTTGAAAATCAATTAGGTTCTTGGTTAGCCCGGAAAATCAAGGAAGGTTGGTGGAGAGCCTTAAAACCATTTAGGTTCTTGGTTAGCCCGTAAAACCAAGTGAGGTTTTGACTTGTTAGCCTTGTGAAAACAAGTTAGGTTTTTGATTAGTGAGCCTGGAAAACTAATCAACTGTAATCGGTCGAGATTATAGTAAATTTTCAAGGAGATCTTGGGGAGTGGATGTAGGTGCATTGGATAGCACCGAAGTACTATATTTTTGGTCTTTGTGGTTGATTGTTCTCTCTACTTGCTCTTTCACTTATTGTTCTTTATTTTCGATGCACTTTTATTTAAGAGCATTACATTTCAATTCTTAGTACCTTGTTTAATTATTGAATTGGATTGCATAGTATTGCATTGAATCAAGTAAATAATTTTTTAGACCCAATTCACCCCCCTATTGGATTGCTTACCAGGCAACAGATATGGCTCCACACCCAACATACTCGACCCTCATGCATAAAGGACATGCATTTATGCATACCTAATTAATTAATTATTTAACTAAATTAACATATTATTAATTAAATAAAAAATTAATTAAATAAAAAATTATTTAAAAAAATACTAAATAAAAATAAATATCTAATTAATTAAATCAATAAATAAACCTCTAATTAATTAATTAGTTAACTAATTAATTAAAAAAACTAAATAAATAAATAAATAAAAATTTAATTAATTAAATCAATAATAAGCATTTATTTAATAAATAATTAATTAATTAATTAATTAAATCTAATAGCATGAAAAAGTAATTTTAGTGATGGCTCTCATGTAGTCTCCACCTCCATTGCTAATCTGACAATACAAATGCAAGGCAAATATGGTATGTACCAAAGTTTAAAAAAGGAGTGATTACTATTCTTTAATCTGGAATAGCAACCTGGCCTAAGTGCTCATCATAGTCAACCTTGGTTGAGATTTTTCTTGCCAGGAGCATTTAAGATAAAAATCCAACAAAATTCTATAAAAAGCTACTCAAAATAGTCTTAAAAGAAGTCAAAATAGGGGTGAAAAAAAAGATTCAAATATCAACCAATTTACCTCAGAAGAAAAAAATGGCTAAGGGAACTAGACTGAGAGAAATCAATAAAAACATCAAAATCTTAAAAGAAAAAAATGCAAGTACTTACCACTAAATACTATAATCAAATAGAAGAAAGAATACAGCAAGTTATAATCAAATAGAAGAAAGAATATAGCAAGTTAAGGAAGAGTATAATACCGAAATTAGAGTCTTGGAAAGGTAGCTAGATGAAATACAATAGGGAGGGGCGAGGGAAGACGATGGCAGGGAGAGGAGCGAGGGGGAGAAGATCGATGGCGGGGAGGGGCAAGGGAAGACGGTGACAGGAAGAGGCGCGAGGGGAAGCTTAGCGACAGGGACAGGCACCGCCGATGGTGACTTGGTGGCCACGAGTGGTGATAGGGAAGGGCACCCGGGGGTTCAAGAGAAGATGAAAAGACACAGGCGGGACACTGGTGAAGCTCAGCATTATGAGTGGCGGCAGGGAAAAGCTCGATGACATGGAGAGGCACAATTCATCTGCAGTAGCGAGCGGGCATCTAGGGGAGCTCGACTACGTAGAGAAGTGCTTGGGGGGGCGAGAGAAGATGAAAAGCAAGGAGGTAGGGGAAGCTCTGTGGCATGGGGAGGCACTATTTGTAGGTAGTAGGGGAAAGCTTGGCGACATGGTGAGGCACCCGGGAGAGGGGGGAGGTGGGAAGATGAAAAGCCACTAGTGGAAATGATGGAAAATCGGGTGAACTGTTATTTATATAGGAGGATTATTAGCGACGGCAATCTGCCATCACTAATTACCAAAATGTCATTGATATTAATTATATTACCGATGACATATCTTGCATCGCTAATACCCATCGAGAATACTTAATTTATCGTGATCACTATTAGCGATGGCTAATTGCCTTCGCTAAAGGGCAAAACACCATCATTAATAGTATTTTAAATAAAACAAAGTTATTTAGATTATTAGTAATGGCAATCTGCCATCTCTAATAGTTTAAAATCCATCACTAATAATTTTTTTATAAAATAAAATTTTTTAAAATTTTGATAACTATTAGCAATGGTAAACTGCCATCACTAGTAATCAAAACACCATCACTAATAGTATTTTTTATAAAATATTTTTTAAAAAATTTTAAGTATTATTAGTGATGGCAATTTACCATCTTTAATAGTTTAAAATTCATCACCAATAATCTTTTTTAAAAAATAAAATTCTTTAAAATTTTAAAGATTATTAGCGATGGTATTTGCGATCGCTAATAGCCAAATTTCCGTCGCTAATATTATTAGTGATGGCTTTTTTTTCCATCATTTTTGGTGTTTATATGCCATTATTAGCGGTAGCTAATCAGTGGTAGCTAATACTTTATTTTCTTATAGTGATAAAAATATATAATATATAAAATATAAGTAATCATATCGTCAATTATATATTCATCAAAATCAGCCACATAAAACCAAAAACATGCAGTATATAAATAAACTTATATATAGGTGTTAATGTCCAAGAGTCCTTACCTCTATTAATAATGAACTCAGTTACTATTGTTTGCTAGTCTATGCTTAGCACATCTAAATCAATCAAATTTATTTAGGGATTAGAGCATAAATCTCTTGCTGATTCGTTTAATTGATCGCTCTCATATATAACTGAAACTAATAATTAGGGAAAATCATAAAGTGGCTATATTCATGGAGGAAAGATAATAAGACAGAAAGGACACGACCACTTGATGAAAACTTGACCAATAGATCATGAAGGAAGATTCAAATCAATTTAAACATGATATAACAAATATTGTGAATGATGGGTATCCAACGAAAGCTAAGATGGAGATTATATAGTGAATCCAAGTACCTCGCAAATAGAACTTATGATCTTATTGTTGGTGCAACTGTGATACAATAGTTTGAATTTCTTACATCAATGTGGCCACTTAATTGCATGCGTAAATTATGAAATTTAATCATGATATGGATCATGAAACCATGATAAGTAGGGGTAAAATGCACACTTAATATGAATTTGTATAATTTTGGAATTATGCATTTCATATCTCATGAAGCTAATAAGACGTACGAGATGTGTGTCATGGGGCTACCGCCCTTAATTTGTATCATTCCTTGGGCATCAGGAATAGAAAATTTCTTGATAATTTATTGTTGGATTTGTGTAATCCAGATATTTTTGCGTTGGACATTAAATAGAAAATTGCATCATTTTTTTGATAGATTCTTGTGATTCAAGTGTCTCGTGAGGCAGACAAGTTATATAGGATATGCATCCATATTTTGCTTGCTCGGCTTGTGGGCAGCTTGAAAATTTCGTTTCTCTTGCTAAGTGTTTAAAGTTTTAGAAGTTGGCGAGATGACTAAAAAGATCGAGGTGTCGATCAAAATTGATATATATTGGTGTTTATGCAAATAGATCGATAGGTATTGTTTGCTTATACAAATAGAACGGTATAAATAATTCAGTCCAACTTTTACATCAAGACGTTTGCATGCAGTTTCCTGGCTAGTTGTGGTTGTCCATCCAGAATTGGGCCTGGAGCCAATCTACGGCCTTCTTGTCCAGTTGAAAGGCCTTGGCAAGAACATCATCAGAGATTGGTGGCTTTGCTCCAAAGACTGCATTGGCTATGGTGATCACTCCAGGGTTCTGGCTGCTGAGAGCAGCAATAGCAACAGCATTGGTCGTCCCGTAGTTGAATTGGAAATGGATGAGACCTTGAGGAAATACGAACACATCTCCCTTCTTAAGGACCTTGGCGAAGAGCTGGTTATTGGGGTTATTAGATGTGACGAAACCGACGTAGAGCGTGCCTTCCAACACTAAAAGGATCTCAGTTCCCCTAGGGTGGATGTGAGGAGGGTTGACACCGTAGGGTGCAAAGTCTAGGCGAGCGAGCGAGATGCCAAGGGTGTTGAGCCCAGGAATTTGGTTCACATTGACTTGAGTCACATTGGAGCCAAGTTTATTTCCAGTGTCACGTGGCTTGTCAAGGCCAGAGAAGAAGAAATCTTCGGCTTTGGCAAGCTTCGGGTCATTGCAAAAGAACCCATTTACAAACACTGCATCAACAATTGCAAGAAAGGTTAAGTATAAATTAAGACATATGATAGGAACTCGTTAGTGTCTTTGCAGGAAAATTACACAGCATTCATGCTATTAGATATGGTAAATAATAAGATAGATGTTGAATAGGAGTACCATCTGATTTAAGATCAGCAACACAGAAGTCTTGGAGTTGACTAGGATCAGAAGCTATGGCATGAGATGAAGCCAGAGCAAGGAGAGCAAGGAAGAGGAAATGGGCAGCCATCTGCTCTCTCTTAATTTCTAGCTAGCTGAAGAATAACAAAGGGATATGGATTAAGGTGTTACTGGCCAAATAGCTTGGAGGAAGTGAATATATATAGAGGGAGATGTGAGACTTTGCGTGTTCACAGGCTTGAATCAGTCATGCAACTTTTTTACTAAAAGAGGAAGAGTATTCCCATGTGTAGGTGACGATTTTCTAGTGTTTCCCATGTGTTCGTTCTAGTTCAAGTTGGACGAAGTCCTCCGTGATAATATATGTGGATGGAAGACCGTGACAAACTATTTTAGAGACAAAAGAAAATGCGATTTTATTATATCGATCCGTCTCCCCATTGGTTAAGGTTTGTCTCGTTCAATTCTCTTATGATAACTTCTTCTATATATCAATGAATGGGGATCTTGTTGCAACCAAAACCCAGTCGTTTCGAGAACCGGATATATTATATTTAACTGAGATTTTGATATGGTCGCAATAAGAAATCATCAACCATCCTATTAGCTCATGCCGCTGCGATTTACCAGGGGGAATGACGAGATACATATTCACTTGTGTTTTCCAAAGTAGCAGTTGAAGCCACCAAACTGGCTGAAATAGCTAATAGCGGCAGGCTTTTGACCGGTAGCATTTTAGGATCTAGGATGTATATATATATATATATATTTAGCCATAATAATTTTTAATTATGTATTTATATAAATTATTAGCATCCCAGAACTCCTTCAGAGCTTGTTTTGTCAAAGCCAAGCAATTTACCAAAGAGAATATAATGTGGCTTGTCAAGGAAATGATGGTGGTGGAAGATGCTAATTAGTAATAGGGATCTTCTACTTAATAACTATCTTTTTATTTTTTTGATTGAAAAAAAGCCATGCACATGTTATATGGAAGAACTACCCAACTAGTAGTTGGGGGAGTGCCTTGCTCTCTCACTTACACTTCAGGCAAAAGAAAAGAAAAAAAAATCATTTTAAAAGTATGAAATTAATTATGGTATGTCGCTTGCAGTATTGATAGTGAACTTCGTATTACAAATTTTTATCTTTAATCGTTAAACTTTCTTAATTCATATAACTTATTTATTAATAGAGTGGGTCAATCAACGAGTTGAAAACAATTATTTAATCCATAAAAAAAACCAAGAAAAACATCATATATATCAGCTTTATTAAATTGAGTCTCAATGGAGAGTATAATTTCGGTTATTAATTAATGCATTTGAAAAATCAATCAATTTTTTAATCAAAATCAAATGATGTTAGATACATCTCATCATTTCTAATCTCTACTTTAATTCTCACAATGGTTGGCCGGATTTTAATAATCGAGGGAATGCACATTGTTTGCCTTATTCCAGGGATAATATTTTGGAGGCCGAGTATTATTTTTCTTGGGATCTTAATTTATAAAAAAATATTCCATATTAAAAAATAACAAAACTTATTCAATTTACAAAACTCAATCATCTAATTAATATTGATAATTCAATTAGTAAAGTAGTACCGATAATGCGCTATCTATTTAATCCTTTCAACCTTGATCCCAACCATAGCAAAGCTTATACATCCTACAACTCCGAAAAAGAATAAAAGAAAGGTCGTGAGCTTTATGATCCAGTAATAATCCGGCCCCTCACATTCACACCAATATAATAATATAATTTAAAAAATATAAATAATATAAAAAAAAAAAATAAAGCATAATATTTTATTTCAAGTATTTATTATAGCTTAATATTGATATATACAAAAACATGCATCATATACCATCAAATATCTATTTTTTTCAAAAATGATGTAGCACATATATTGTTGCCGCCTGGATCGTCGTGGCCCATAGCTCAGGTGCGTCAGGTCCCTCTCGCTGGGCGCTCGGCCTCCGGCCTCGTGAATCGACTCTCTCCATCAGGCGGACCTGCAAAACAGGGGAGACCTGGGCCGGGGATTCCGGCGAAGAAACTCCAACCATCAAGTAAGTGGGACGATCGAGGGGAACAGAAGACCTTTGGGATGGAGAGCTTGGAGAACTCTCTGCTTTTAGAGGGTGAAAAAAATAGAAGATGATGTAGGAATGAAGAGCGTCCGTTGTCTCTTACCTCCCTTACCTCTTCATGCTGATCTTATGTAGACAAGCAACTCTTGTCGTTTGGAGAGGCGTGTTGGTCTTGGTATATACCTGTGGGGCTTCTGTAGGCCTGAGAGGTTTAGATAGGTTGGTGAACCTTCTTCTACTGGGCGGTTCAGGAGGTTGGTGAAGGAGCACAGTGCCTCGGATGGGGCACTCCTTCTTGATTGGTTTAAAAAGTGTTCTGGAAGGCTTTAATGTAGCCCTCCCTGCGGGCGGCACGCTACAGGGCCTATAGCAAGTCTGGCAGGGATGGTGATTTTACATGTCGGGGCTGCCATCCAGGTCTCTTCCATACCTGTACATTGAGAAGCGAACATGGGATGGGAGACGGACCGTGGCATGGATCAAGACGAGGCATGCGGAGGCTCTTCATGCACACAGATCGAGGTGCGCGGCGCGAGGCATGCAGATTCCCTCCATTCATGCAGATCAAGGTGCGGTACACAGAGTCCTTTTATGCGCATGGATCGGGGCGCGGCACGCAGAGTCTCTCCACGTGCGCGGATCGGGGTGCTTGGAACACCACTGGAGCGGGGCACTGGGAGCACCGAGGTCATGTCGGACTGGGTGCGCGGGCATGTCGGACTGGGCGGAGGCGAGCCGAACTGGGCAGATCTGGGCGGAGCCGAGGTGCGGGCCTCCCACAGGCAAACTGGGCATCGAAGCGGGCGGAGCCCAAGTGCGGGCCTCCCGAGGGTGGACTGGGCGCCAGAGCATGTGGAGCCAAGGTGCGGGCCTCCCGCGGGCAGACGGACTCCACGCGGGCAGAGTTGCGGGTGGAGCTGCGGGCGGAGCGCGCGGATATGCCAAGATGGACTGGAGCCGGAGCTGGGGATGCTGTGGGCAGAAGGACTCCACGCGGGCGGAGCCACGGGCGGAGCGCGCGGGTGTGCCGAGCGGGGCTGGACCATGCGGATGGATCTGGGTGCGAGCATCTCACATGGATTGAGGTACGGGCATACCGTGGACGAGATACCACAGGCGACGTGCCAAATTGGGCATGGGCTAAATTGCCACGAAGCTGGACTCCGCACGTGGTCGAAGTGGACTGGCCAAGGTGCCGACTTGGCCGCCACAGGGGCCAATCCCTTCTTAGAACAAGTGGGCCCACCATCTTCTTTTGATGGAAGACTATTGTTCCCATGAAGCACGTGGCCATGCCAGCCACCTACGAGGATGTTGTGTCAGTGCCGAATGGATTTTTTTACTACTGTAATAGATGCCCCCACTCCGTGTATCCAAAACGTCAATGTTTTGGATAAAGGGAGTACCATTATCCATTTTTCTGTGCCTTAGCGGGCTTTGTACTGGTTGCAAGAAGTCAGTTGCTAGATGGAATTGAACTTGCTGGAGGTTAGCCGTCGGTCTTTAAGAGCCTAGATGAAGGCATCGAGTCTGGTTGTCCTCTTCATAAATATGGAGTGGCCTGGAAAACAAAATAGAAGGTGGTGTTTCTGAAACACAGTTTTGAAATGCTTTCCCCGATGTATTTGCTATTGTTCGAGTAAAAGTTTGAGGAAGTTTCCCAGTTAACACGTGGGTGGAAAATTAGGACGAAGCGATGCAGAGAATGGAAAAATTAATCATCCACGCATATAGGTATTGGTTTCTCTTATTCTATATTATTATATATAATATTCGCTATCATTTTGTGATAGAAGTGATAGATGATGGTCTAGTCATGCTATAGAAGATTCATACCGATACAAATCCAATAAATATATTGATGAAGTTGATAACTCGAGACAAGTTAAATTGAAGTAAAGCTTCTCTTGATCTTGAAGCAACGTGAATAGTTAAGGTTAGTAAGGCCTACGGGATGACATTCTTTGGAACACAGCATATATCTTCCAGTGGGAGAATTGATGACGTAAAGCCCATGTGACGGTCCATTTTCTATGTCGTGACACGACGTCCATGGGTTGGATGCGTGCGTATGGGGGAAGCCGTTGGAGTTTGTTTTGTTTTGGATTTTGGACAAGATCTCTCGAAGGTACATCTTTCTTGGCTATACTAAAGGAGTAAAAGGGTATCGATTATGGGACACTACTATCCACAAGATTATTATTGACTAAGATTTTATTTTCTATGAAAAATCATTTCAAGGCACCAAGGAGAAGCAAGATGATGAAGTACCTATTCCTATTGAGTTCTTTGATACATGTGATGAGGTGCAATAGATCAAGCATAAATTGATGACTAGGTAGTTGATAATAAACCAAGCATGGAGTTTCCGTAACGATCTGAAGATGCTATCTCACAAGAAGAGCTACCAATGGAGTCCGAGATATCTAGGAGGGTTATTAGACTTTCTGCGAGGTATGATGACTATGACACTTTTTTTAATTCTTTTGCTAACTATGTTTGTGCTTATATTGCTTTGGAGGAGGAGGATGAACCGACTTTATATAAGAAGGCTTATGAGTCTATCAATATGGAAAGTGGCATTGTGCTATGGATGAAGAGATGAAGTCACTTCGAAAGAACAAGACCTAGGAACTTATAGTTTTCCGAAGGGGAGGAGTCCTATTGGATGTCGGTAGGTCTATAAAGTGAAAAAGGATATAGATAGGAAATGTGGAGAGGTTTAAAGTATGTCTAGTGATGAAAGATTAAGCTTATAAGTCAGGAATTGACTTTGATGAGATTTTCTTACCAGTAGTTTGTTTAACTACTATTTGGGTTATTTTGACTATCATGGCAGTCATGGATTTGGAGTTCGAGTAAATAGATATAAAATAGTATTCTTGCATGGTGACTTGGAGCAGAAAATTTATATGGTACAACCTGAAGTTTTATCAAAAAGATAAGAAATAGTTAATTTGTTGGCTACATAAATCATTGCACGGTCTTAAATAGGCATCAAGGTATTAGTACAAACAATTTAATTCTTCCATTATGAGTTTGGAATTTGACCGATCGAAGGCAGATCATTGTTCATATTTCTATAATTATGATGATGGCAGCTTCTCTATTTTGCTGTTGTATGTTGACGATATGATGATTGCGGTGATAGTAAAAGTCGGATATCAATTCTGAAAACTCAATTTACTAGAAAGTTTAAAATGAAGGATTTAAAAGCTATAAACCAAATACTCGAGATATAAGTGCTACAAGAGAGGAAGAATAGGACGATCTAGTTTTTATAAAAGCAATATGTGGAGAGGGTTCTGCGGCACTTCAATATATAGAATGCGAAGCAGCATCTATCCTATTTTCTATTCATTTAAAATTATTGACCGAGCAATCTCCCAGCATGGAACTAGAAAAGGCTGACATGATCTGAGTACCAATTCATCAGCAATAGGGAGCCTTATACTTGCCATGGTGTGTACAAGACCAAATATTATACAAGTAGTGGGAGTTATGAACCGTAGCAAATTCAGGTAGTAGAAAGTAGTACAGTAACTTAGGGGCACATCAGATCATTAACTATGATATGGTTATATCGGTTTAGAGTATATTGGGTATGTGGATTCTAATTTTGTAGCAAATCAGGATAGGAAGATATCTACCATAGGTTATGGATCCTCCAGTATCTTAGAGGCACATCAAATCATTCACTATGATATGGTTCTGTGGGTTTAGACTATATTGGGTATGTGGATTTTAATTTTGCAGCAAATCAGGATAGGAAGATATCTACCATAGGTTATGGATCCTCCAGTATCTTAGAGGCACATCAAATCATTCACTATGATATGGTTCTGTGGGTTTGGACTATATTGGGTATGTGGATTCTAATTTTGCAGCAAATTAGGACAGGAAGATATCTACCATAGGTTATGGATCCTCCAGTATCTTAGGGGCACATCAGATCATTCACTGTGATATGGTTTAATGGGTTTAAAGTATATTGGATATGTGGATTCTAATTTTGTAGCAAATCTGGACAGGAAGATATCTGCCATAGGTTATGTGTTTTCCATGGATGGCAGTGTATAAGCTAGAAATCTAATCTTCAATCATGGTGGCACTATAAACAATAGAGATAGAGTATATCGCAATGGCACATGCATGTAAAGATGCTATCCAGCTCAAGAGGCTTATTGGTGACTTCAAGGTGAAGCAGAATATGATGAGGGTGAATTGTGATAGCCAAAGTACACTGTACTTGGCAAAAAATCTGGTATTTCACTCTTGGATAAAGTATATTGACATTCGCTATCATTTTGTGAGAGAAGTGGTGGATGATGGTCTAGTCATGCTATTAAAGATTCATACCGATGCAAATCCAGTAGATATATTGATGAAGCCTGTGACTCAAGAAAAGTTAAATTAGAGAAAAGTTTCTCTCGATCTTAAGCGACATGAGGAGTGGAGATTAGCAAGACCTCCAGGGATGACATTCTTTGGAGTTTAGCATATATCTTCTATTAGGAGAATTGATGATGTGATGCCCATGTGATGCCCCATTTCCTACATCATGACACGATGCTTGTGGGTTAGATGCACAAGCATAGGGAAGCCACAGGAGTTTGTTTTGTTTTGGGTTTTGACTTTTATTTGTTAAAAACAAATCCTAAAAAGACTCTGATTTAGAGTTCTGTACATCATCTTTCAGTTTGGTTATTTAATGAGGAGAGCCTGGGATGCCGAGGGTGTGCACGGGAATAGAGGGCTTTTGTAAGGGGAGAGAGATAAAAAAAATTGAGTCCTTTGTGAACAAAAGTGAGTCTCTTGTATTCCCCGTCAATTATGTATCTTTTGTGCCATGGATTGAATAAAGAATCATCAAAAAGATCTTGGCCATGTGATGCAGGATGAACCTAAGACCGATATGAATGCAGGAAAACATAAACTAATTTTTTTAGAATTTTAATTTGTAGGCTAAATTCTCGAAAAGCAAGGAAAGACTAGCAGGCTACTAGTAATGAAAAGAACTAACCTACCCGCATATGAACACATTAGAAATAATAAAAGCAGGACCTCAGGAATTGAGAAGCCCCCGGTTATGATAGCATACCTTCAACAAAGCAGAAATCAGGATGGAGAAAGATTATACCAATCACCGATTCGGAGATCCTGTCGATGACAGGATCACACAGCACTCTGGATCATCACCTGGAAGACAAGCCTTTAGTTCCTCGGATCTGGCAGCTATTTGGGATCATTCCTGGAGGCAAAGAGGGCCTCCTCCTTGGAGGTGAACACCTCGAGGATCCTGCAAGCATCAAAGGTCAGCAAGAGAACAAATAAGAAAGCAAAAAAAAGGAACTAGGGTTTGAAGAAAGATGGAAGCAGGGTTGATTGAAGCTGAAGGCCTGGAGGGGAAGAAGGCTCCTTGCTTGTGGGCGGCTAGGGATTCTTCTCATTGGGCATCTTAGGGCTTGAGTAGTGGAGGCTTGGGTCGGCTAGGGTTTAGATGGATCAGGGCTCACAATTAACTCTCACACACCTCAACACAAGAGCAAGCTTAAAATTTCAATAGAGTTTCATTCATGAATAATAGATGCTTACAAGAGGGGGAGGGGATGGGTATTTATAGGCTCACCCAGGTCCTCTCCTAATGAGAAATGGATTACAAAGTTGATAGGGAGAAGGAGTACAAAATTTGCTTGGAAAAAGGATTACAAAATTTGAAACAAACTACACTTCCTTGTTGACTTGGGAAAGGACTTCCTTGTTGGGTTGGGAAGGAATATTCCTTCCTTTGACTTGGTCTTCCTCTTGGGTGCCTAGGCTTGTCATGAATGGGCCTGGGGCACCAACTGCTTATGGGCTGTGGCGCCTGAAGGGCATTATATTCCCTGGGTATCTTGGTAGCGCCATGGGCTTGGAATGAAGCATATTCCCTAGGTATCTTGGCTTGGATGGCATGCAAAGCCCACAGTGGCTTGTGTAGTGTGGTCTTTAGCACCTGGGTGAGGCATGATAAAACTCCTGAACTGGGTATCCTCCTCTTTTGTACAAAATTTATCAAAAACATACTTACAATGACTTGTAACATACTTACAGGACTCAAACACTCATACAGGACTCATGAGGTTGAGACAAGGGACTCACTGGACTCAATTGGACTTCTTGCCTCAACTTATTACAGGACTCAATATAATACTTATGAATATTACAAAAATTGGCTCACTTTAATACAAGTGACACAGGGCTTAGAATCCAAATACATGACTCAACTCAACTTAACTTAACTTAACTAGACTAATTCTTTTATTACAAAACTTGACACATTATTAAGGGTTCAAAAAAATCCTAATTAGTAAACCAGATAGGGCCTAGTAATTTGTGTCAGATCCTAGTACCCCCACCAATTCTTCCGGGACGGGAGGAACTCAACCCTGTCGAGTAAGGGTCCATGCAGCTCTCATATTACTCAAGAAGGTCTGGGTTGAGGAACTGCAGATCCTCTCGAGTGATCCTAATTATTAAGGGTTCAAAAAAATCCTAATTAGTAAACTAGATAGGGCCTAGTAATCTGTGTCAGATCCTGGTACCCCCACCAATTCTTCCAGGATGGGAGGAACTCAACCCTGTCGAGTAAGGATCCATGCAGCTCTCATATTGCTCAAGAAGGTCTGGGTTGAGGCACTGCAGATCCTCTCGAGTGATCCACGAGTCCTTGGATTTTGGCCGACCTTGCCATCGGACCAAATACCGTTGATAGCCTTTGTTCCGGGTATTGATGGCTTGATCGTCCAAGATGCGCTCAATCTTTTCCTCACTAATAGGCCTGTTTGTAAGTGGACACTCTGGGATGGGTTCACTCTTAGGGGAAGGGATAGTCTCAAAGTGCTCGCTAGGTATCGCTACTGGCTCCCGGTACTCCACAAGGTCTGAAATATTGAAGGTGAAACTAATACCTAATTCGGGTGGCAACTCGAGCACATAGGTATTGGATCAAACTCTCTTTATTATTTTGAACGGTCCAGCTCTGCGAGCATGTAATTTCTTTACGGTCCCTGGAGGAAACCGCTCAGGCCTAAGCCTGATCATCACATAATCCCCTGTAGAAAACTCTTTAGCTCATTTTCGAGAATTAGCCAAGTTTTTTAGAGTTCATTACTTATGTTTTCCTTTTGACTAATGTCCTGATGCAAATGCTGTGCAGAGATCAGTGTAGGTGTGGACAGATGGATCAGGTCTGTGGACTGATTGGGCTCAAAACCAGATACTACTTCCTGGGGTTGTTCTTTAGGGACTTGTTCTTGGACTTCTTTTATGAACAACTCTTGTGAACCCTCACTTTCATCTATAATGTTTGATCCTGGCTTAGTCACTTGTTCCTCAAATACTATAGTGGGTTCAAGATCATTTTTCTTTAACTCCTTGATAGGTTTACTCTCTAATTCCTTTTCTTCAGGTTCCTCTGCTGGACTTAACTCATCAATGTCTTTAGATCCTTCAATGGGCTCAGGATTAGCCTTAACTAGATTAACTCCTGGTTTCTTTTCTCTAAGGCTACTAGAATCTCTCCTAACTAGATCTCTAGGTTGAGTCGGATGAATTACAAATTTCTTCCCATGGTGACTAGAGGTACAGATGTTGGTTCGACCAAATAGGGATGCATCAAGATCGTAAAGCCATGGTCGACCTAAGATGATATTACTGGCTCCCATGGGAAGGACATCACACCAAATCTTCTCATCATATGATTGTAGTTTGATCAAGATTTGGCACCTAGACTTGATTGGAATGGATGTGGAATCTATCCATGAGACCTTATAGGGGCTAGGATGGAAAACTGGGATCAATCCTAATGATTTAACTGTATCGGCAGAGATGGCATTAACACAACTCCCACTATCTATTATAATCTTGCATACCTTATCTCCAATTTTCACAAAGGTTTGTAGGATGCTAGTCCTACGCCAATCTTCCTGTGTCTTGGTTTGGATCAGGATGCACCTAACTTCCCCTATTAAGTCAGACTGATCAAATTCCTCCTCATCTCCTTCATACTCCTCTATCAAGTCTCCCTCAGCTTCATAAACCTCTTCTTCCTCATCATCATTGGGTTCAGGCTCTTCCTCAAGCTCCCCTATGTATAAAAATCTGGTGGGAGGCTAGCATAATTACCTACCTTGTTGCATCTAAAGCAAGCATTGGGGCTGGGGCTTGGGGCTTTCTAAAATGCTGGTGCCTTAACCTTGTCATTCCTAGAGGATATAGAATTACTAGAACTGGGTTGACTCAGACTCGGGTTGGAACGAGATGGGTTAGGGTTGGGACGGGTTGGGTTGAGATTGGATCAAGCTGGATTAGGGTTAGGATGGGCTAGATTAGGATTGGGTTGGCCAGAGTTGGAGTTAGGGCTAGGTAGGCTTGAGTAACCTGGGTTTTGGTTGGGTCAAAAACTAGAAGTGTTGGCCTTAAAGGTCTCAGGTCGATGGGCTAACGGTGCTTTTTGGAATCGCTCAAAATTCTTAGCTATCAGGTAGGCTTGGTTTATGTGTTCAACTCCCTTTAAGTACAGTTTCCTCTGGATTTCCTCATGAAGGTCAGCTCTAAACCTGGATAAGTTTACTGATTCAAGTTCATCTAGGGCACACCTAAGGGCACATTCATCAAACTGGGTTATATACTCTCTTACAGTCTTGGCTCCCTGTTTTAATCTTTGCTATTAATTTAGGAGACACTGTTGGTAGTATGGGGGAACATATTTTTCTCTAAGTTTTAGCTTCATGGCCTCCCACGTGGCGATGGGTGGATGGTTTCTTTGTCTAGTGAGGTGCTCTACGTGTTTCAAGTATAACCTAGCCTGATCAGTTAGCCTAAGCTTGGCAAATTGACACTTTCTTTCATCACTCAAGGCATACCATTTAAAATATTGCTCCATGCCTCCCTCCCAATCTATGTAGACCTTGGGATCTAGGGTGCCATCAAAGATGGGTGGATCTACTCTGATGCTCCTAAGGATTCTCTCATCATGGTTCTGGTCATCATGATTGGGCCTCCTAGGGTTAGGATCCTGGTAGGGTTCATGGCATGGGCCTATCCTAGGATTGGGTTCCATAAATTGGCCCTAGTTCTGGATTCTCCTAGGGTTGGGCTCCATAAATTGGTCTCGATGTGGGGCTCCCCTTGGGTTATGAGAGGTGGAACAAGGTGAATCTGGATCAGGTTCAGTATTGGACTCTTGGATTCTTTCTATGGTACCTAATCGGTTTTCTACCTGGTCTAACCTATTGGTTAACTGGTCAATCTTATGGGTTGCTTGATTATTGAATTGGGTCATTTGGTCAAATCTAAGATTTATTTGGTTCATCTGGGTGGTTAACTGGGCAAGCTAGTTTTGGGATTGGGGATTGGATTGGTCGAACTTGTAGTTCAATTGAGTATTCATTTGGTTCATCTAGGTGAGAATCTGGTCACTCATGGCCTTCATGAGAGTCTCAAAATTGGGCTCCATGGTTGAGCTGGGTTGGGGTTTAGATTGTTGATACTTGGTCCCTAGTCTAGTGATCATGCAACCAAACAAGCAAGGTGGTATGATGCAGTCAGGCATATAAGGTGAAATTGGACTATAGTTTGCTAGACCTAGAGCCAAAATTGAATGGGTCTACTCAACTTATACTTAACTTAGCAGCTAATCCTTCCACTAGCCAGGTAAGAAGTGGGGTGGTGGGAGGCTCTCCCTGCCTGTGATAGGGTCCTAATTAAAAACCACTAGTCCACTTAGGGCGTTTGCCTCTGGACCTCTAGCCTTAGACACCAGTTTTCAGTAATAGCTGGGGAATTAAGTGCACTAGTTGGCCCACACAATTTGGACCTGACCTATTGGTGTCCCTAAGCCCACTAGAGCAATTAGCTTACTAATTAATTTTGGTTAAGGCTTGGGTTCGGATGCTGGGTAGTTGTTTTGGCCCCAGGGCATGTGATGAAATCCTGTCTTGATCTGAGATGGGAAATTGCCCTTAAGATTGATTAAATGAAATGATGACACTCAATGAACCCTAATGCAATCTAATAACAATAAAAAATAAAAAATATATGTTTTTTCATGAGGTGGCAAATTAAGTTTAAGTTGATTAAATTATCAAACAAAATTTAGGCTTGGGTGAGGTAGGGTTTGGAAGTTGATTAGATTTGGTTTAGTCAAGTATGCAGAACTAAAATCAGGGTTTGTTTGGAAGCAGAATTTGGTATGGTTTTTGATGCAGAAAAAAATCAAAAAAATCTCAAAACAGAGGATGAACAGTGTAGATGATCTCTACCAAATTTCATGTAGAGCAAAATTCAGATGATGATGCAAAACCTTGGGTTTTCAGACTGTGTGCAGAAGTTCAGGATTTCTATTAGGTTTTCTAAGATGTAGATTCTTTTTATATTTTTTATTTTGGTAAAAATAATTTAAAATTATGAAAGTTATCAGGAATAAAATAGAGTATTCCATGCAAATTTTAGAGAAAAATATAATTTTTAAGATGATCAAATAGACCAAAACCTAGACCCCTATTGCATGTGATATGATGCAGAAAAATAGATATAAATATTTTTATGATTTTGATGAAGATGCAAGCTATCTAAACCCGCTCTGATACCAAACTGATGCGGGAAGAACCTAAGACTGATATGAATGCAGGAAAATAGAAACTAATTTTTTTAATATTTTTAGAATTTTAATTTATAGGCTAAAGTCCCGAAAAGCAAGGAAAGACTAGCAGGCAACTAGTAATGAAAAGAAATAACCTACCTGCATATGAACACATGCAAAATAATAAAAGCAGGAACTTGGAAATTGAGATACCCCCGGTTAGGATAGCGTACCTTCAATAAATCAGAAATCAGGAGGGGAAAGGATTCTACCCAGCACCGATTCGAAGATCCTGTCGATGACGGGGTCACATAGCCCTCTGGATCATCGTCTAGAAGACAAGCTTTAGTTCCTCGAATCTGGCAGCTGTATGGGATTGGTCCTTGAGGCAAAGAGGGCCTCCTCTTTGGAGGTGAACACCTCGGGGATCCTACAAGCATCAGAGGTCAGCAAGAGAAAAAATAAGAAAGCAAAGAAAAGGAACTAGGGTTTAAAGAAAGATGGAAGCAAGGTTGATTGAAGCTGGCGGCCTGGAGGGGAAGAAGGCTCCTTGCTTGTGGGCAGCTAGGGCTTCTTCTCCTTGGGCATCTTAGGGCATGAGTAGTGGAGGCTTGGGTCGGCTATGGTTTAGATGGATTATGGCACATAATTAACTCTCAAACACCTCGACACAAGAACAAGCTTAAAATTTCAACAGAGTTTCATTCATTAATAATAGATGCTTACAAGAGGGGGAGGGGGTGGGTATTTATAGGCTCACCCATGTCCTCTCCTTATGAGAATTGGATTACAAATTTGATAGGGAGAAGGAGTACAAAATTTGCTTGGGAAAAGGATTACAAAATTTGAAACAAACTACACTTCCTTGTTGACTTGGGAAAGGACTTCCTTGTTGGGTTGGGAAGGAATATTCCTTCCTTTGACTTGGTCTTCCTATTGGGTGCCTAGGCTTGTCATGAATGGGCCTGGGGCACCAACTGCTTTTGGGCTGGGGCGCTTGGAGGGCAGTATATTCCCTGGGTATCTTGGTGGTACCATGGGCTTGGAATGAAGCATATTTCCTAGGTATCTTGGGCTTGGACGGCATGCAAAGCCCAGAGTGGCTTGTGTAGTGTGGTCTCTAGCTCCTGGGTGAGGCATGATAAAACTCCTGAACTGGGTATCCTCCTCTCTTGTACAAAATTTGTCAAGAAACACACTTACAATGACTTGTAATATACTTACAGGACTCAAACACTCATACAGGACTCATAAGGTTGAGACAAGGGATTCACTGGGCTCAATTGGACTTCTTATCTCAACTTATTATAGGACTCAATATAATACTTATGAATATTACAAAACTTGGCTCACTTTGATATAAGTGACACAGCATTGATGAACTACAGGACTCAGAATCCTATTATATGACTCAACTCAACTTAACTTAACTAAATTGGACTAATTTTTTTATTACAAAACTTGACACATTATTAAGGGTTCAAAAAAATCCTAATCAGTAAACCAGATAGGATCCATTAATCTATGTCGGATCCTGGTGCCCCAACCACCATGGACATAGATAAAAAATTGATAGGCCGAACCATGTATATATAGTGTGCTTTCTTTTTTCCTGCTTTTATTGTCACACCCCGAATCTAGCATCGAAATCGGCTACGTGACCGGCCGCACAAATCCTAGGTTTTATCCTAGAGATCATGCAAGGCCTAGGTACACAAGATTCACTCACTTCAAAGACCATTTCAAAAATAATAATATTATATAAATAATTAAAATATAACTAAGCAGTCTGTTTATACAATTCATAGTCACTAATTGGTCCACTGACTTACAACAGGTTTCAGTAACCGAAAACTAAAACTAACTAATTAAACTATCTCAACAATAATGATGCTCCGTTTCACATCTAGCCCGATCCTCGCTATGCATCCTGAGTCTCTGGACAAATAAAGATAGGAAGTGAGCTTTATAGCCCAGTAAGGTTTCCAAATGATCACATTAATAATAATATATACTAGTAATAGAAAGAACATACCAGCATATCATATCATATAATCAAAATAGCTCAAATATCATGTATGACAAAACCTTAAAATCATTATGTTTTTCTTTAGAGTTTCCATTAATCAATCTTTGTCTTTAGGGTTCTGAACTAGCCACGATCATGCTTTAGTCCACGACTGGCAATCTCAGTATCACACTTCACTTGTGACTGGCAAGCTCAATGTCACATTTCAGCTTGTGACTAGCAATCTCGTAATCGACCATATACAATCTGCCCATGGCCAGGCCCACGTACTAAGCCCATGGCTCTGGCTGTATAACCATGATCCCGTGGCATGGCTAGTCCAAACACCATATTCTCTTAATTAATTCTTTACCTTTCACATTATCCTGTCAAATCATATCATGATATCAAACCACATCATGATGTCAAATCTTGAAATATCAAATCTTTCAATGACCAGCATCACGGTCCAAACTATCAAAAGTAATTTTGTTTGATAAACATAATATCCAGAAATATAAATAATATCAACCATAGTCATATTGTTCATCATTAAAATCAACTATACTATGCAACAATATATTATGCATGCCAATGCTCATGCACTCAGATCAAAACCATGCCATGTAAAACAATATATAAAATTGGTGATAATGTCCAGAATTCTTACCTTCAAGCGCTAATCCTAGTATATCCGACATTAGTCCGTACCCAAAATTTGTGCAATGCCTTCTTGCTCAGAAGGTCGGTCTCCTACAATAATAAATAAAACCCTTCAAACCAAATCCTAGTTTCATGAATTTCGAGAAAGAAAGTCCCTCCGATTCTCTCTCCTATAATAATATACTATTATTATTATTTTAAATGTATTTTCTCTCTCTATCTCTCTCCTCATCTTCTCTCTCCACTTTCTTTCTCCTCTTTCTGCCTCCTCTTTTTTTTTTAAACTTAACTGAAACAAAAGCCCCCCCTTTTTTAACTAAATCAGAACCTTTTTTTTTCTCCTTCTTCTTCCTTTCTTTCTTCTCTTCATCCCGAACCCACCCTGCTTCTCCCTCCGCGTGACCGAATCGGCCTTCCCCCTGGCTGCCGACGGCCAAGGGAGATGGTCTCCAGGAAGGGGAGCTCGGCGAACGGAGATGGATGGCGGCACAACCTCCGGTGGTCCACGGCCCCAAACCAACCAAAAACCACCAAGAAACTAGATCAAACTCCTCTAAACCATAAAAGAAAACTCACCGGATGTTGAAGAACCATTGGTTGCTCGACAGAGAGGAAGAACTATGGCATGGGGAGGGCTCTATTACCCCTCGACTAGTCTTTTCAAATAATACAAAAATTTTGGTTTTAGTTACGTGACTTCTCTCCACGGTTATGATGAATTGGACTTTTATATATGTTGGTTTTCATGGTGTATATCACTTACTAATTTGGTAAAAATTTTGTTTATGTTTTCTCTTTAAATTTCAGAAATATGAACATGTTAGTTTTAAGTTAGTTTCAAAAGCATTGATGGTAGGAGCCAGGTTGATGGTATTGGTAGAGGAGATAGTGCATTCCATGGTAGTAGTGGTGGCTGTCGCTAAAAGGCGCAAGCAATTAGGAAACCAATCTAATTAGAACTGGTTTGGGTCAACTAAAATGGGTTGGATCCTATTTGTGCTTGGCGCGTGAGGTGGAGAGAACTCTCGATAATAAGAATCCGTATCCTCTCCTGACTCTACCAAACAAAGGAAGCCTAGGGCGGATTCCAATAGATCCCTAGACTTTCCAAAAAAAAAGATGCTCTCTTCTCC
The DNA here is from genome assembly GCA_021397845.1 of Areca catechu. Taxonomy (NCBI): domain Eukaryota; kingdom Viridiplantae; phylum Streptophyta; class Magnoliopsida; order Arecales; family Arecaceae; genus Areca; species Areca catechu. Next base: position 93,325 of record JAHSVC010000047.1, read on the forward strand.
TTTATCACTCCATTGTCAAGAATTTCTCCAATTGCCATCAATTCTTGCCATGATATTTCTAGATGTTCTGTTGACTTTCTTGCAATTAAGTTAATTGATCTCAAATCTCTCTTCCACCTTCTTCACGGTTCTTGGGCCAACATTGCCAGCTAGATTTGAGTTGGTTGATAACAGATTTCATTAAGCAAGGCCTCCCTTCTTTTGTTTCTTTATTTCCTTTTTTTTTTCTAGTTGAGCCTTCATCCACTATTGGCCGCCTTGGAGGCCGACATGGTCGGAGTCCTTGCTGGAGGTCAAGCCTCTATCCAACCCTTTAACTTCACCATTATGGTTTAGTTTATAGATGCCTCTCCTATTTTCTTCTTTTCCACTTCCCTTCCTCTTTGCAACCATTGTCACCGGTTGTTACTGATAAATACTTAAATTATATTACGTGGAGTATGATATCTTATTTAATTGATCTTTAATTCATAAGAATTTGATACTTTCTAGTCTATTAGAAGATTGAGAACATGCAATCAATCTGGGTTCAGTTTGGTTTAAATCCGAATGAACCGGGAGATAACAAGATCCAAAGGCCATCAATTGAAGAGCTAATTAAGGAATAAGAAGCAAAAGCAACATGATCCAAAGGTAGGGGCAAATCTAGCCAGAACTAAATCAAATTAGGCCCAAAATGCAACCCAATCCGACCAAGAAACTCATAGTGCCACGTTCCTGCTAATGATAAGGCTATTCACAATATAACATAGCTAGTCCAAATATCCTTTTCTTAATCATCAATTTATTAATCTCCATCATATTAGAAAAATATTGGATAATATTATTTCTTTCAAAATTTTTAGTAGCCAATAATACAATCCAAATAATCCAAAAAGTCTACAACAAAATCATATAATATGAAAAATATAAATAATCATACCATTAATTATATATTTATCAAAGTCAATTATATAAAACAAAAAATATGCGAGACATGAGTATATATATATATATATATATATATATATAGGTATTCGTCTCCAAGAATTCATACTTCTATGGACAATGAACTCTGTTACCATTATTTGTTAGTCAACGCTTAGCATATCCAAATCAATCAAACTTATTTTGATTTAAGGATCAGAGCATAGATCTCTTGTTGATTCGTTCAATTGATCGCTCTCATATATAGCTAAAACTAATAACTGGGAGAAATCATAAAGTGGCTATGATCATGGAGGAAAGATTATGAGAAAGAAAAGACATGATAGTTACATGAAGACTCGACCAATAGATCATGAAGGAAGATTCAAATCAATTTAAATGTGACATAACAAATACCATCAATGATTGGTGTTCAATGAAAGCCATGATGGAGATTATATAGTGAATCGCAAATAGAACTTATGACCTTATTGTTGGTGCAACGGTGACACAATAGTTTGAATTTCCTGCATCAATGTGGCCACTTAATTGCATGCATAAATTATGAAATTTGCTCATGATATGGATCATGAGACCATGATAATTAGTAGAGGTAAAATGCACACTTAACATGAATTTGTATAATTTTGGTATTAGGCATTTCATATCTCATGAAGCTAAGTCGTATGGGATGTGTGTCTCATGGGGCTACTGCCCTTAATTTATATCATTCCTTGGGCATCGGAATAGAAAATTTCTTGATAATTTATTGTTGGATTTGTGTAATTTAGATACTTTTGTGTGGTATATTAAATAGAAAATTGTTTCATATTTTTGATGGATTCTTGTGATTCAAGTGTTTAAAGTTTTAGAAATTGATGAGATAACTGAAAAGATTGAAGTGTCGATCAAAATCGATATATATTATTGTTTAAGCAAATAGATAGGTATTGTTTGCTTATTCAAATAGAACAGTATAAATAATTCAGTCCAACTTTTACATCAAGATGTTTGAATGCAGTTTCCTGGCTAGTTGTGGTTGTCCATCCAGAACTGGGCCTGGAGCCAATCTACTGTCTTCTTGTCTAGTTGAAAGGCCTTGGAAAGAACATCATTAGAGATTGGTGGCTTGGCTCCAAAGATTGCATTGGCTATGGTGATCACTCCAGGGTTCTGGCTGCTGAGAGCGGCAATAGCAACAGCATTCGTCATCCCGTAGTTGAATTGAAAATGGATGAGACCTTGAGGAAATACGAACACATCGCCCTTCTTAAGGACCTTGGCGAAGAGCTGGTTGTTGGGGTTATTAGATGTGACGAAGCCGACGTAGAGCGTGCCTTCCAACACCACAAGGATCTCAGTTCCCCTGGGGTGGATGTGAGGAGGGTTGACACCATAGGGTGCAAAGTCTAGGCGAGCCAGCGAGATGCCAAGGGTGTTGAGCCCAGGAATTTGGTTCACATTGACTTGAGTCACATTAGACCCAAGCTTGTTCCCAGTGTCACGCGGCTTGTCAAGGCCAGAGAAGAAGAAATCTTCGGCTTTGGCAAGCTTCGGGTCATTGCAAAAGAACCCATTTACAAACACTGCATCAACAATTGCAAGAAGAAAGGTTAAGTATAAATTAAAGACATATGATAGGAACTCGTTAGTGTCTTTGCAGGAAAATTACACAGCATGCATGCTATTAGATATGGTAAATAATAAGATAGATGTTGAATAGGAGTACCATCTGATTTAAGATCAGCAACACAGAAGTCTTGGAGTTGACTAGGATCAGAAGCTATGGCATGAGATGAAGCCAGAGCAAAGAGAGCAAGGAAGAGGAAATGGGCAGCCATCTGCTCTCTCTTAATTTTTAGCTAGCTGAAGAATAACAAAGGGATATGGATTAAGGTGTTACTGGCCAAATAGCTTGGAGGAAGTGAATATATATAGAGGGAGATGTGGGACTTTGCGTGTTCACAGGCTTGAATCAAGTTGGACGAAGTCCTCCGTGATAATATATGTGGATGGAAGACCGTGACAAACTAGTTTAGAGACAAAAGAAAATGCGATTTTATTATATCGATCCGTCTCCCCATTGGTTAAGGTTTGTCTCGTTCAATTCTCTTATGATAACTTCTTCTATCTATGAATGGGGATCTTGTTGCAACCAAAACCCAGTCGTTCGAGAAACGGATATATTATATTTAACTGAGATTTTGATATGGTCGCAATAAGAAATCATCAACCATCCTATTAGCTCATGCCGCTGCGATTTACCAGGGGGAATGACGAGATACAGAAGCACTTGTGTTTTCCAAAGTAGCAGTGGAAGCCACCAAACTGGCTGAAATAGCTAATAGCGGCATGCTTTTGACCGGTAGCATTTTAGGTTCTAGGATGCACATATATTTAGCCATAATAATTTTTAATTATGTATTTATATAAATTATTAGCGTCCCAGAACTCCTTCAGAGCTTGTTTTGTCAAAGCCAAGCAATTTACCAAAGAGAATATAATTTGGCCTTGTCAAGGAAATGATGATGGAAGATGCTAATTAGTAATAGGGATCTTCTAGTTAATAACTATATATATATTTTATTTTTCTGATTGAAAAAAGCCATGTACATATTAGAATTGCTGGTTGTTATGGCAATTACCCACTCAGCCTCGAGATACCTGCCGGATCACCAACTAGGATGGAAATATTCGCTGGACCGCCGAGCAACACTTCAGTCTCTAGTCTTGCCTCCAATTAAACAGAGACGACAGACACCACCGACCACCTCTAGTACCTGCACCGAGAGATTGCACTATCGATCCTGACTCTTGTATCCATTAGATGCTCGATCGGACTTGACTATCTCACTTATTCAAGCATGTCATGGAGTCGGAGTTGCTCTCTTGGCCTAGCCTACTGTCGGTCTGGCCCTCTCTTGGTCAAGTCCCCTTTTGGCTTGGCCCTCTCTTGGTCGGGTCCTCTCTCGACCTGGCCCCCTTAGTGTTCAAGACCGGCAATAATCGGCACCAACTACCTCAGCTATCCCAATCATTTTATATGTCCTCGAAACGGTCATGGCTAGCAGGATTGTGGCAGACAAGATCGTGAGGGGCAGTATCTTCCATGAAATCAACGGTCATAATAGAAAATATACTAATAGAGGGGGCCCTAGGTAACAAGATCCTAACAACCTGTCAGAATCTATTACTCCTGTTAGAAACTATCTCCCTGGTAGCCTTTCGTTACTCAGCATAACACGATAAATAGGTAAGGGAGATGCACGATGATACACGTTTTTACACACTATACTTGCACTCGCATAGTTATCAGGGCTTTTAGCTCCTGCTGTTGTTGCCCACTCCATCCTTCCTTACTGACTTAAGTGTCATAGTATGTCATCGCAGATAACCTTAGGACTTCTTGGAAGTCTCCGATTGTGAGCAGCTAGCTATAGCACACTTAGTCTCGTCGGAGAACACCGGAGGACTCCTTGGTACCAATGCAGCCTACCAGAGGGTGATCTGGTAGAAATAATTGGCACACCAGGAAGGGGGGGCATATAGCACATGACTAGTAGAACCCCCTAATATCTAGAGTTCAAAGCCATGGTGACCACCAGTGTATAGGAGTTCACCATGAGCCACATCGGGCAATCCCTGTGTGGTGAGGAGCAGTCCGGCCAGGCACCGGAATCAGTTGCTCTACCTCCTCCAACACCTAAAGCCGAGCATAGCTTGCTGGCCACCTTGATATAGCAAGTCGAGGCCCTCATTACAATCGTGCAAGGGCTATAGCGATAGTAGCAGCTCCCCGTAGCAGGGTAGTAGCCATCGGTAGCTGTGGCTGCCCTTGTCGCTATTGATTATCCTAGCCTTTAATCTTCAAGCAAGAGATCCCCTCATTGATAGGCTTCCCACCACTAGTGGCCTCCTTCATCTTTCCACAAAAGCTATCGATCACTTTGGGAATGGTCCTCTCACGGTCGGATCATCCTGCAGTCATAGTCCCCAACGCCATGCCAACAGAGCCCTGGGGAAGAGAAGCAAGGACCTGAGAAAGAGTCAAGATAGGAGAAGTGCTCCCAATCCCCCTTTGAGTCCTCATACGAGTACTCCTAAGAGTACTCTCAGGAGGGGTCATTGAGAGGGCTATTTGGTGACAAGCCGAATGATGCCTTGATGAGTATGACTACAAGCTGTATGAGATCAACAGTTGGCTTGCTAACTTTCAGGGAGAGAGCCAGGACTAGGCCAAGCTCAACACTCATCCCCCTCTCTCTCAGAGAATTTTGGAAAAACCAATCTCAGGTCGGTTCAAAATGCCTCAGTTGGAGCCATATGAAGTTACCACCGACCCACTGGACCATTTAGAGAGCTACAAAGCTCTCATAAGGATTCAAAGCATCTTTGATGCTCTGCTTTGCCTTACCTTCCCAACCACTTTTTGAAGGGCAGCTGAGCTTGGTACTCCCGACTTGAACCAAGGAGCATTCACTTCTTTCGATAACTAGAAGAGACGTTTGCGACATACTTCAACACTTGCTACAAAATGCCATGAAAGGTTGATAGCCTCTTTTCTATCTGTCAGCAGGATAAGGAGTCATTGAAGGACTATGTGGTCCGATTCAAGGTGGCCACTTTGAAAGTTTACCACCTAAACGAGTTTGTTGCTATGCTAGCTTTGAAGCAAGGACTCTGCCCTTCCCACTTCACTTATTCTTTAGATAAGACTCTCGTGAAATCTTATTCAAAAATACTTGCCTGCATGCAAAAGCATATCCATGGGGATGGAGTTCCCTCTCGATGCAAGGCTGATGGAAAGCTGAGCAAGAAGAAGGTCCAGGAGGAGCCTAGCAGAGCCCCATCCAGCAAGCCCAACTTGTCCTGTCGATAAAGTTCCAGTCCAATAAACTCTACTGGCAGGTGAAACAACTATCCCTTGTTGGAGCAAAATCTCTTTATGGAACGCCTGGGATCCTTCTTGATGCCGTCATGGTAGAAAGGTAATGTATCATCAGGGAAGGGATAGGGCACGCCGTCCACTCCAGTCACGAAGGCATGCCCTCATGGGTTTGCATGCACGAGAGAGAACCAAGAAGATGAGAAGGGAGGCTAGGATTTTGGAGGAGAAAAGGGATCACGTCTTATTTTTCTCGATGTTCAAGTTGTTCTTTATATACAAAATAGATATATATAATCCTAGGTCATAACCGACCTAGCCCTAAAAAACTCCTTCCCTCTAAGTCACATGAGAAAACTCAAACCCGAGCCCATGTATACCCATGTCTCACATATTCTCTCTACCCTGGGTCAAGACCCTGACCTTACATGACTCAGAGCCCTGGAAACTTATAAACCAGCTTCCAGACCTGTGTGACTCCACTCAAGACTTGGAGCACCACATTAGCCCTAACAATCTCCACCTTGGTGCTATAAGTCTTGACAAGCTTTGCATGACCATCTGCACCCTTCCTGCTATCTTTAGAGTTAACATCTTCCCATCCAAGCCACCTCACCCCCTAGCTGGAACATCGACCCGTGCTCCATAGCTCTTGAGACTCATGCTCCACCGCACTCCTGACCTCGAACTGATATCTTCCTGCTCTGTCCCCGTGACTGCAATACCAACCCGTGCTTCCATAGTACACCTAGACAACTGTGCAAACCTAACACCAATGTCAGACCTCTTCAGCTTCTGAGCTCCTTAAGAGGCCTTTGGGATGACCGCTTCCTTAGCTGAAGATCAGTACAAGTTCCTTGGGACCAACCTATACCTGCTTCATAGCACCAACTTGAGATCTCTGTTGTAGGCTCCCTTCTACTAAGCAGCTGCATCACTCACCCTGGACTTCCTGGAAAGACCTGCAACAATCCTAAACAGGCACTCGCTGCACCCAGAGCTTCATCTGATAGTCTCCATAGAGCCATGCCAATCTTTGCGCACTCTGCTCCACCTGGCTAAGTAAACCCCTGGTGCTTGTGCTAGGATCTGGCCAGTATCCCTGCACCTTTCACTCTGAACTCGTGCCAAAGCTCTCTCTATAGTAGTGAAGACACCTCTAACCAGTGCTCCACTTGAAACCAAAGTCCACCTGATGCTGCAGAAGTCCCAACGAGGTCAACCTCCCAACGCTACACTGCTGGGGTACCCTGCACCTCGATACACTGTCGCTACCTCCTCGGACCCTTCGCATCATCGCGAATCCCTTCAAGACCTTTTCGGATACTCTGTATCCCCGCAGGAACCTCCAAAATCCAGGAGCTCATCCCAACTCCTCTAACCCAGTGATTGAACATAATAACCATCTCCAGCAGTTGCTCCATCATGTCTCAGCCTGTCCCTACGACCAATCCCGCCATCTAGGACACTCCCGACTGCATGATGCCCTTGGCACTTTCTAAGACCTATCCCCTCGGTCTCCCTGAGCTACCATCTCCATCAGCTCCAGTCTCTGTCCCTAGGCCAATGCTACCATACTGGGACACTCCCGACTATCCAATGCCTCTGGTGCTCCCTGAGACTATCCCTTGTCTCCCTGAGCTGCCTCTGGTATCGCCTCTGCTGATGTACTACGGTCTTCTTGAGATATCCATCTCCCGAGACCCATCTCCAACCACGCGGGATATCCCACCCACGTACAGCTCCATCACAATCAAGGTAGTTGGAGTACTACTGATCGCTCTCCTCCATAGTGACCAAGAGCCTGGTCCACTATCGATGGAGCTACCACTCATGCTCTGAAACTAAGTGAGGTTTTGACTTGTTGGCCTTATGAAAATAAGTTGGGTTTTTGATTAGTGAGCCCAGAAAACTAATCAACTATAATCGGTGGAGATTATAGTGAATTCCCAAGGAGATCTTGGGGAGTGGATGTAGGTGCATTGGATAGCACCGAACCACTACATTTCTTGATCTTTGTGGTTGATTGTTCTCTCTACTTTCTCTTTCACTTATTGCTCTTTACTTTTGCTGTACTTTTATTTAAGAGCATTATATTTGAATTCTTAGTACCTTGTTTACTTGTTGAATTGGATTGCATAGTATTGCATTGCATTAAGTAAATAATTTTTTAGAGATCCAATTCACCCCCCCTCTTGGATTGCTTACTGGGCAACAAGTGGTATCAGAGCCCTATTCTCAGTATATAGGCTTTACCGTCTTGAGTAAAGATCTATGGCAGCCCCTATTGGTACTAGCGTAGTTGAGGGTCAAGCCTCAAATAGACCTCTATTTTTTAATGGATCAAATTATACATATTGGAAAACTAGGATGAGAATTTATATGCATTCTATTGATTATAACTTATGGAGAGTTATTGATAAGGGTCCTCATATTCCTTCGGTAGTAGTTAATGGTGTTTCCATCCCAAAGCTCGAAGAGGATTGGGATGAAAATGACATTAAGTAATCTGAGATCAATGTTAAGGCAATAAATTTTTTTTATTGTGCATTAGATCCTAGTGAATTCAATAGGATATCTACTTGCACTTCTGCTAAAGAAATATGGGACACACTTGAAGTTACCCATGAGGGTACCAATCAAGTGAAGAATACTAAGGTGAACATGTTAGTGTATACTTATGAAATATTCTGAATGGAACCTAATGAGTCAATCACTGACATGTACACTAGATTTACAAATATTATAAATGGAATGAGAAGTCTAGGAAAAGTAATGTCTAACACTGATCTTGTGAATAAAACTCTCAAGTTACTTTCAACATCATGGGATCCGAAGGTGACCGCAATTCAAGAAGCAAAGGACGTTGACAAGCTACCTTTAGAGCAACTGGTTGGATCGCTCATGACTTATGAGCTGAATTTGAAGCAAAAGACAATGTACATGGATAAGAAGAAAAAGGGGATTGCATTCAAATCAAACATACAAGAAGAATCCTCAATTGATGAGTCTGAAGAAGAAGAAGATGATGAAGGTAAAGAAGCCCTCCTTGCTAGGAAATTTAGAAGATTCATGAAGAGGAGGAAGTTCCCTTACAAGAAAAAATTTCAATCAAAAGAAAAAGAAAAAGAGAAAGAGAAAGAAAAGAAAAAAGAAAAGGAGAAGGAAATATCAACATGCTTCGAGTGCAAGAAGCCGGGCCACTACAAGTTCGATTACCCTCTCCTAAAGAAGTCAAGGAAGAGGTTAAGAAAGAAAGCAATGATGGCCACTTGGAGCGACAGTGAAGACTCTAGTTCTGAAGAAGAGCAAACAGAAGTGCAAATCTTTATCTTATGGCACATCAAGAGCAAGATGAGGTGTGTCTTGCAACCAAGAAGAATAAAAGACTTTGCTATCTTGATAGTGGTTGCTCAAGGCACATGACGGGAGATGTGAAGCAATTCACTTCTCTTGAATCAATGAATGGAGGGAGTGTGACCTTCGGGGATAATGGTAAAGGAAAAATCATTAGTATTGGCAAGATTCACATCACTCCTTTTAGTTGTATTAGTAATGTACTGTTAGTTGAAAGTTTAAAGCATAATCTTTTAAGCATTAGTCAATTTTGCGATAAAGATTTTCAAGTTATTTTTAAATCATCTTATTGCATAATTGCTAGTCCGGATATAAATGGAGTATAATTCATTAAAAAAAGGCATGGTAATGTTTATTTGGTAGATTTGGATGATCTATCTTGGTTTAATGGAGAATGCCTTGTTGTAATGAATTCTACTAAAGATGAGACTAGTTGGCTTTGGCATAGAAGATTAGGGCATGCTAGTATGTATCTACTTTCAAAACTTTGCAAAAAGAATTTAGTTAGAGATTTACCTGAACTTTGTTTTGAAAAAGATAGAGTTTGTCAAGCAAGTCAATTTGGTAAACAAGTTAAAACCTCTTTCAAACCAAAAGGTTTTGTAACTACTAGTAGGCCACTAGAACTACTTCATATGGATCTCTTTGGACCAACTAGAATATCAAGTCTAGGAGGCAAGAGATATTGATTAGTTATAGTGGATGATTTTTTGAGATTTACATGGGTTTTCTTTCTAGCACATAAAGATGAATCATTTTCTGCTTTTATAAAGTTTTATCGAAAGTTTCAAATGAAAAAGGTATTTCAGTTATTTGCATTTGCAGTGATCATGGAACTGAATTTGAAAATCAAGATTTTGAAAATTTTTATAATGAAAAAGGTATTTAACACAACTTTTCCGCACCTAGGACACCTTAGCAGAATGGGGTAGTTGAAAGAAAAAATCATATTTTAGAAGAAATGGCATTCACTATGCTTTGTGAAAAAAATTTACCGAGATATTTTTGGGCTGAAACTATCAATACTGCATGTTACATTTTGAATCAAGTTTTAATCCACCCTATTTTGAAGAAAACTCCTTACGAACTTTGGAATCAAAGAAAACCAACCTTAAAGTATTTTCGAGTTTTTGGTTATAAATGTTTTATCTTAAATAGTGGCAAAGATAATCTTGGAAAATTTGATGCCAAGTATGATGAAGGTATCTTTTTAGGATACTCCACATCAAGCAGGGCATACAGAGTTTTCAACAAAAGAACTTTGGTTGTAGAAGAGTCAGCACATGTTATTTTTGAAGAATCTACTAACAAATCCTCCAGAAAAGAGGATACAATTGATGAATGTGCAAGTGCTGACAAGCTTCAAAAGTTGACACTGAATGATCAACCTCCTCAACCAAATGAAGAAGATCAAGACAAAAGTGAGAAAGGCGAAGACACTCCAAAGCACCAAGATTTACCTAAGGAGTGGAGGTATGCTCATGGACATCCTAAAGAATTAATTCTAGGTGATCCATCTAAAGGGATAAGAACTCGAGCCTCAATTAGAAATGAATGTGATTATATAGCTTTTGTATCATGAGTAAAGCCTAAATGTTTTGAAAAAGCTGAAAAAGATCCTAACTGGATTAATGCCATGCAATATGAACTAATTTAGTTTGATAGAAATAATATTTGGGCATTAATAGAAATACCATCTAATGTTCCTATTATTGGCACTAAATGGGTATTTAGGAATAAATTAGATAAAAATGGAATTGCTGTTAGAAATAAAGCTAGGCTAGTTGCTAAATGCTACAACCAGGAGGAAGAGATTGATTTTGATAAAACTTTTGCTCCTATTGCTAGACTTGAAGCAATTAGACTATTATTAGCATTTGCTTGTTTTATAAATTTTAAACTATTTCAAATGGATGTTAAGAGTGCTTTTCTAAATGGTTTTATAACATAACAAGTTTTTGTTAAACAACCACCTGGATTTGAAAATCACGCACATCCTGATCATGTTTTTAAATTTTACAATGCACTTTATGGATTAAAACAAGTACCTAGAGCCTGGTATGAAAGACTCAGCAAATTTTTAATTGAAAATGAATTTTCAAGAGGCCAAGTTGATAAAACATTATTTTTGTAAAAGAAAGATAATGATTTATTAGTAGTACAAATATATGTTGATATCATTTTCGGTGCTACTAATGAAATTCTTTATCAAGAGTTTGCTAAGCTAATGCAGGGTGAGTTCGAGATGATCATGATGGGAGAATTCAATTTCTTTCTCGGGCTCCAGATCAAGCAAACTAAAGATGGAATCTTCATCAACCAAGCTAAGTATACAAGAGAGATTATAAAAAGTTTAGGATGGAGACTACTAAATCAATAGGTACACCTATGAGCCCCTCTTGTAGACTTGATAAGGATGAGCATGATAAATCAGTAGATCAAAAGTTATACAGAGATATGATTGACTCCTTACTGTACTTAATTGCTAGTAGACCAGATATAATGTTCAGTATATACATGTATGCTAGATATCAGTTTGAACCTAAAGAGTCACATCTGATGGCTGTTTAGCGTATTATTAGATATCTATCTGGTACTATTGATATTGGTTTGTGGTAATCTAGAAATTCATCTGCTTAATTAATTGGATATTTTGATGTTGATTTTACTAGTTGTAAATTGGATAGAAAGAGTACTAGTGATACTTGTCAATTTCTTGGAGTTAACTTAATCTTCTGGTTTAGCAAGAAACAAACTTCAGTTGCACTATTCACAGCTGAGGCTGAGTATATTGTAGCAGGAAGTTGTTGTGCTCAAATCTTGTGGATTAAGCAACAACTTGAAGATTTTGGAATCAAGTTGACTAGTACACCTATAAAATGTGATAATATCAGTGTTATTTGCTTGACTAAAAATCTTGTTCAACATTCTAGGAGTAAATATATTAAAATTAGACATCATTTTATTAGAGATCATGTTGAAAATAATGATGTTGTGCTTGAATTTATTAGTACTGAATTTCAATTAGCTGATATTTTGACTAAACCTCTTTTAGAAGATCGATTTTGTATGATTAGAAGAGAGCTCGGGATCATTAATCCGTTTGATTAAATTTTCCTAACTTTGACTCAAAACAATCTTATTTGACATCAATCATACTCAATCTTTGCTAATTTTATTGAATTTTAATTGAATTATCTATGATTTTGATCAAACCTTTAATCTCTTATTTTTTGATTTTTAAGTCGATGTGTCGACACATTAATGTGTCGACACCTAAATGTGTCAACACATTCGTGAGTCGACACATGAACAGCAGCAGACCAAGAATAAGGGCATTCCAAAGGGTTTTTTTCTCATTGTCTTCCCTCTCGAGCCGACACATAACCTAAGGTACTCCTCACTTCTCCTTCCCTCTATTTCATGCTTTAAACTTTCCTGATTTGTTGTTTGGAGTACTTTCTTGTTCGGATTTTGCAACATTCTGCCTCCCATTTGCATTTGTAGCCCAAGAAAACCTAGGTTTTCTTTCAGAACTTGTCCAATTTCTTATTCTGAGCAATGGGACCCTGAAAGCAAGTAGTCCGTCGCCCTCGTCAGTCCAATCAGGAGGTAGAAAGAAGAACGAAGGCCAGACACAAGGCTAGAGCTCTAGATCCACCTGCACGACCTCTTTTTGCAGCTTCTAATCAGATGAGTTGAAGACCGTCGTCGGGGGATGACGAGTAGACTTTAGTTTTGTCGACCAGCAGCACTTCAGGATCCGACAGTGGATTCGAGAGGCTGGTTTGACATCATTTTGCTCACTAAGCGAGAGATATTACCTAGGGCTTATTCGAGAGTTTTATGGATCACTAGCCTGTGGGTCTGATGGTTGGATGGCTCAGGTGAGAGGCTGGGATATCCCAGTTACATCAAAGATACTAAGCAATGTATGGGACATTCCGATGACTGGATCAGTAGTGGACAGCCTGATTGATCGAGTGAGTGGTCTCTAGTGTATCTTTGAGTCAGACATATTGCTTGAGGGAGCCACCGTACCTGCATCCTGATTGTCAACAAAGATGAGATTATTGCACCATATTGTCGCCCGGATCCTTCTGCCGAAGACCGGATGCTTCGATTACATCACTGAGCGGGAGTTCTAGTGATGGTCTCATTAGTCCAGCGCATACCCGTCTGCCTTCCCATGCTCATGGTTCACCAGATGACGGAGGCGTCGACTAGTCAACGACTCTGCTTACCCTATGGGATGGGGTTGACTATGTTGTTCAGAGAGTATGGCGTCAGCTTCGAGGACGAGCCCTTCTGCATGCTACTTCATACTGATGTGTATGACATCAAGTCATTATGCAAGATGGGTTATCATCTATTCTGAGGCCGGTAGAGACGGAGAGTATCTGGTCAAGTCGACGACAGAGCTGATGATGATGATGCTCAGAGGAGGAGTGCATCCTCTTCGATGAGGCAGGACCTACCGAGAGTCAGCCTGAGACAGCAGCACAGCCAAAGGCTGCATATCAGTTTGAGCCTACTACTTCAGCATAGCCTCAGCCAGTTCATATGGAGACTCCAGCAGTTTCAGACAGTTTATTGGACAGAGTCAGACGTATTGAGATAGATCTTTTGATCATTAGACAGCATCTTAACTACTTCAAGCTGAGACTAGAGAGAGCTACAATGGACTGAGTGATGGCATCTCAACTATACTGACCGCTCTGTCCAGACCTACAGGGAGTGCTCCAGTTGTTGATACAGCTCCACCTGCTCTAGCACCAGTTGTTGACAGTGATGATGATGGAGATGATAAGGAGACTGATTCTGATGGACTCGACTTTCCAGATCTGATTTCAGAGCCAGTGGTAGAGGTGACGGTAGACTTGCCCAGGAGTCCTACTTGCAACCCTTCTAGTTCACCTACCTAGACTCCAGTCCTATCTTCTCCTCCTTCCAGATTAGATGATCATGTTTCGATTCCTATTCTTTCACCAGTTATTGATTCTCCCGTTGTTCATTCACCAGATATTGATTCACCCATCATCGATTCACCCATGATTGACACTCTTATCATCGATTCACCGATTACAGACTCACCTATTCATCTTTCAGCTAATACACCTATCGTATCATCAGCTGATACGCCTATTTTTGATACACCATCTGTTGATACTCCTACCATTCATACATCCTCACTTATCCGAGAGCTTGGTTTTTACACACCTAGCTTTAGTATCTTGATTCTGATCCAACCTTTGATCGTATGCCACTTTCGGCAGTCGCTGAGACTGTCGATCCGATCAGTTCTGTTCCTACTGAGGATATTGCTTCCACTTCTGTTCCAGTCAGAGGTCAGATATATGCTCGACATAGAGGACGTGGTCGCCATACCCCTCCATGATCGACCAGGACCCGACTTCGAGATCTCAGATCGATGTGGCCTCGAGCTCGATCTTTTACTGGTATAGGACCGATTAAGATCGAATCATCTTTTGATGATGATGAGGAGGATGAGGATTAGGATATCTATGTATTTTTAGATAGTTTACTTTTATGCATCTTTTGTATGTTTTGTTTTATTGCTATACAAATTCTGACTTTAAATGAAATATCATGTTGTACTTCATGTTTGTGACTTCAAATGAATGAAATGGTTTAAATTTCCTATTAGTACTTCATTGTCTTCATGAGTGAATGAATGAACTATTCTTATTATTTTTGGATGAGTGCTATACCTTGCATATTCAGCTTATTTGTCTTCTTACCTTTTTAATGATAACAAAAAGGGAGAGTAATAAGACTAAAGTATAAATGTGATGTATAAATATGATGTGCAAGGGTTAATAAGAGTATTATTTTCAAATTTGCAAATTATTTTGAAAACTTGAATTGAAAAGTGTTTACAAATTCCTTAAGGGGGAGCAATACTTTGTTTATTTTGAAAATCTTTTCTGAATTGAATTTTATCTTAAATCCTCTCTTTAAATGTTTGAAAAGATATTTATAAACTCTTTTATGGATCATCAATTTAGGGAGAGCTTTGTTTATTACTGAATTTTCTTGTAGAGTATCACGATACATGTGTTTGTCTTATATATATCTCAAAACTCTGATACTCTCAATTATTATAACAAGCTCTGACATTCTTAATCAGTATATCACTCTTGTTCTGGTATATCATATCATTATTACAAATTGATTTGATACACCTAATGCATTTAGTTCTATGCACCATGATGAATTTTTTTAAAAGCTTTTTATGCAATTTATACTTAAAGATTTTGTCATCATCAAAAAGGGAGAGCTTGTTGACTCTGTTATTAATTTTGATGATAAGCAAAATGATTAAGTATAAGTTGAGTACTAATGATTTCCTTGAAGTGTATTTTTATAGAAAAAGGTGCTCACAAATTTGAAAAGGTTTGTTTAATTGAAGAAGCCAAGCTTAGATGAAAAGATCTGCTCAAAGAAGACTTGGACAGTCAAAGTTTGCTTGAATGGACATTTGAGTGAAGTATAAATTTGATTCAGCATAAGTTCAGACTTTTTATAAAGATTTCAGTGAGGTGTTGACTCATAGTGTCGATACATGACACCAAGTGTCGACACATGGAAGAGAAGTGTCGACTCAAGCCGGTATGCAAAGAATGTTTTAAATGGCATGGCTTAAGTATCAACACATGGACCTAAAGTGTCGACTCAAAGTGTCGACACATGGATCAGCTTATCGCCTGAGATTTTCAAGCCACAGAACTTGCTGAAAATGAAGAATTGTAGAAGTGTCACACATGGAAGCAAAGTGTTGACTCATAGTGTCGACTCACCTGAGAAAGTGTCGACACATCTGAGATTTCTAGAGAACCGGATTGAAGATTTTTGAACTGGGTGTCGACTCAAGAAGTTCAAGTGTCAACCTAAAGTGTCGACTCACAGCCTAAAGTGTCGACACATGGAGTTCTGGGAATAGTAACTCTAGTTTTTCAAACGCAGAACTCGACCTTTTTGCCCTCCAACGGCTAGATTTTCAAGTTTAACGGCTAGAAAATGGATTTGAGACCTTGGAAATGTATATATATGCTCCAAATCAAATCAAAAGTAACATTATTCATGAGAATGAAATAGAAGCATTCAAAAGAGAAGAAAAGAGGGCATTCACTCCTATTCATTGAAGATTCAACCACTCTCAAGCAAAAGCAAGCCTCCAAGCATTCAAGAGCCTTCAAGAGCATTAAAGATCAACCATTCTTGAGCATTCAAAAGGCTTCAACAAGTTCAAAAGCACCATAATATCGAGCTTCAAAGAGATACCCATTTTTTATTAGAAAGCTTTATTCTCTTTACTTCAAACTCTTATTTGTTATAAGGGTTCTTGGTTAGCCTATTGTAAAACCAAGAGAGGTTATTGGTGAGCCTTTGAAAACCAATTAGGTTCTTGGTTAGCCCGGAAAATCAAGGAAGGTTGGTGGTGAGCCTTAAAATCATTTAGGTTGTTAGCCCGTAAAACCAAGTGAGGTTTTGACTTGTTAGCCTTGTGAAAACAAGTTAGGTTTTTGATTAGTGAGCCTGGAAAACTAATCAACTGTAATCGGTCGGGATTATAGTAAATTTTCAAGGAGATCTTGGGGAGTGGATGTAGGTGCATTGGATAGCACCGAAGTACTATATTTTTTGGTCTTTGTGGTTGATTGTTCTCTCTACTTGCTCTTTCACTTATTGTTCTTTATTTTCGATGCACTTTTATTTAAGAGCATTACATTTCAATTCTTAGTACCTTGTTTAATTATTGAATTGGATTGCATAGTATTGCATTGCATCAAGTAAATAATTTTTTAGACCCAATTCACCCCCCTATTGGATTGCTTACCGGGCAACAGATATGGCTCCACACCCAACATACTCGACCCTCATGCATAAAGGACATGCATTTATGCATACCTAATTAATTAATTATTTAATTAAATTAACATATTATTAATTAAATAAAAAATTAATTAAAAAATAAATAACTAAATAAAAATAAATATCTAATTAATTAAATCAATAAATAAATCTCTAATTAATTAATTAGTTAACTAATTAATTAAAAAAACTAAATAAATAAATAAATAAAAAATTAATTAATTAAATCAATAATAAGCATTTATTTAATAAAATAATTAATTAATTAATTAATTAAATCTAATAGCATGAAAAAGTAATTTTTAGTGATGGCTCTCATGTAGTCTCCACCTCCATTGCTAATCTGACAATACAAATACAAGGCAGATATGATATGTACCAAAGTTTAAAAAAGGAGTGATTACTATTCTATTAATCTGGAATAGCAACCTGGCCTAAGTGCTCATCATAGTCAACCTTGGTTGAGATTTTTCTTGCCAGGAGCATTTAAGATAAAAATCCAACAAAATTCTATAAAAAATTACTCAAAATAGTCTTAAAAGAAGTCAAAATAGGGGTGAAAAAAAAGATTCAAATATCATAACCAATTTACCTGAGAAGAAAAAAATGGCTAAGGGAACTAGACTAAGAGAAATCAATAAAAACATCAAAATCTTAAAAGAAAAAAATGCAAGTACTTACCACTAAATACTATAATCAAATAGAAGAAAGAATACAGCAAGTTATAATCAAATAGAAGAAAGAATATAGCAAGTTATGGAAGAGTATAATACCGAAATTAGAGTCTTGGAAAGGTAGCTAGATGAAATACAATAGGGAGGGGCGAGGGAAGACGGTGGCAGGGAGAGGAGCCGAGGGGGAGAAGATCGATGGCGGGGAGGGGCAAGGGAAGACGGTGACAGGAAGAGGCACCGATGGTGACTTGGTGGCCACGAGTGGTGATAGGGAAGGGCACCTGGGGGTTCAAGAGAAGATGAAAAGACATAGGCGGGATACTGGTGAAGCTCAGCATTGTGAGTGGCGACAGGGAAAAGCTCGATGACATGGAGAGGCACCATTCATCTGCAGTAGCGAGCGGGCATCTAGGGGAGCTCGACTACGTAGAGAAGTGCTTGGGGGGGCGAGAGAAGATGAAAAGCAAGGAGATAGGGGGAAGCTCTGTGGCATGGGGAGGCACTATTTGTAGGTAGTAGGGGAAAGCTTGGCGACATGGGGAGGCACCCGGGAGAGGGGGGAGGAGGGAAGATGAAAAGCCACTAGTGGAAATGATGGAAAATCGGGTGAACTGTTATTTATATAGGAGGATTATTAGCGACGGCAATCTGCCATCACTAATTACCAAAATGTCATTGATATTAATTATATTACCGATGACATATCTTGCATCGCTAATACCCATCGAGAATACTTAATTTATCGTGATCACTATTAGCGATGGCTAATTGCCTTCGCTAAAGGGCAAAACACCATCATTAATAGTATTTTAAATAAAACAAAGTTATTTAGATTATTAGTAATGGCAATCTGCCATCTCTAATAGTTTAAAATCCATCACTAATAATATTTTTTATAAAATAAAATTCTTTAAAATTTTGATAACTATTAGCAATGGTAAACTGCCATCACTAGTAATCAAAACACCAACACTAATAGTATTTTTTATAAAATATTTTTTAAAAAATTTTAAGTATTATTAGTGATGGCAATTTACCATCTTTAATAGTTTAAAATTCATCACCAATAATCTTTTTTAAAAATAAAATTCTTTAAAATTTTAAAGATTATTAGCGATGGTATTTGCGATCGCTAATAGCCAAATTTTCGTCTCTAATATTATTAGTGATGGTTTTTTTCAATCATTTTTGGTGTCATTATATGCCATTATTAGCGATAGCTAATCAGCCATCGCTAATACTTTATTTTCTTATAGTGATAAAAATATATAATATATAAAATATAAGTAATCATATCATCAATTATATATTCATCAAAATCAGCCACATAAAACCAAAAACATGCAGTATATAAATCAACTTATATATAGGTGTTAATGTCCAAGAGTCCTTACCTCTATTAATAATGAACTCAGTTACTATTGTTTGCTAGTCTATGCTTAGCACATCTAAATCAATCAAACTTATATTGATTTAGGGATTAGAGCATAAATCTCTTGCTGATTCGTTTAATTGATCGCTCTCATATATAACTGAAACTAATAATTAGGGAAAATCACAAAGTGGCTATATTCATGGAGGAAAGATAATAAGACAGAAAGGACACGACCACTTGATGAAAACTTGACCAATAGATCATGAAGGGAGATTCAAATCAATTTAAACATGATATAACAAATATTGTGAATGATGGGTATCCAACGAAAGCTAAGATGGAGATTATATAGTGAATCCAAGTACCTCGCAAATAGAACTTATGATCTTATTGTTGGTGCAACTGTGACACAATAGTTTGAATTTCTTACATCAATGTGGCCACTTAATTGCATGCATAAATTATGAAATTTAATCATGATATGGATCATGAAACCATGATAAGTAGGGGTAAAATGCACACTTAATATGAATTTGCATAATTTTGGTATTATGAATTTCATATCTCATGAAGCTAATAAGTCGTACGAGATGTGTGTCTCATGGGGCTACTGCCCTTAATTTGTATCATTCCTTGGGCATCAAGAATAGAAAATTTCTTGATAATTTATTGTTGGATTTGTGCAATCCACATATTTTTGCGTTGGACATTAAATAGAAAATTGTTTCATGTTTTTTGATAGATTCTTGTGATTCAAGTGTCTCCTGAGGCAGACAAGTTATATAGGATATGCATCCATATTTTGCTTGCCCGGCTTGTGGGCAGCTTGAAAATTTTGTTTCTCTTGCTAAGTGTTTAAAGTTTTAGAAGTTGGCGAGATGACTAAAATAATTCAGTCCAACTTTTACATCAAGACGTTTGCATGCAGTTTCCTGGCTAGTTGTGGTTGTCCATCCAGAATTGGGCCTGGAGCCAATCTACGGCCTTCTTGTCCAGTTGAAAGGCCTTGGCAAGAACATCATCAGAGATTGGTGGCTTTGCTCCAAAGACTGCATTGGCTATGGTGATCACTCCAGGGTTCTGGCTGCTGAGAGCGGCAATAGCAACAGCATTCGTCGTCCCGTAGTTGAATTGGAAATGGATGAGACCTTGAGGAAATACGAACACATCTCCCTTCTTGAGGACCTTGGCGAAGAGCTGGTTATTGGGGTTATTAGATGTGACGAAGCCGACGTAGAGCGTGCCTTCCAACACTAAAAGGATCTCAGTTCCCCTAGGGTGGATATGAGGAGGGTTGACACCGTAGGGTGCAAAGTCTAGGCGAGCGAGCGAGATGCCAAGGGTGTTGAGCCCAGGAATTTGGTTCACATTGACTTGAGTCACATTGGAGCCAAGTTTATTTCCAGTGTCACGTGGCTTGTCAAGGCCAGAGAAGAAGAAATCTTCAGCTTTGGCAAGCTTCGGGTCATTGCAAAAGAACCCATTTACAAACACTGCATCAACAATTGCAAGAAAGGTTAAGTATAAATTAAGACACATGATAGGAACTCGTTAGTGTCTTTGCAGGAAAATTACACAGCATTCATGCTATTAGATATGGTAAATAATAAGATAGATGTTGAATAGGAGTACCATCTGATTTAAGATCAGCAACACAGAAGTCTTGGAGTTGACTAGGATCAGAAGCTATGGCATGAGATGAAGCCAGAGCAAGGAGAGCAAGGAAGAGGAAATGGGCAGCCATCTGCTCTCTCTTAATTTCTAGCTAGCTGAAGAATAACAAAGGGATATGGATTAAGGTGTTACTGGCCAAATAGCTTGGAGGAGGTGAATATATATAGAGGGAGATGTGGGACTTTGCGTGTTCACAGGCTTGAATCAGTCATGCAACTTTTTTACTAAAAGAGGAAGAGTATTCCCATGTGTAGGTGACGATTTTCTAGTGTTTCCCATGTGTTCGTTCTAGTTCAAGTTGGACGAAGTCCTCCGTGATAATATATGTGGATGGAAGACCGTGACAAACTATTTTAGAGACAAAAGAAAATGCGATTTTATTATATCGATCCGTCTCCCCATTGGTTAAGGTTTGTCTCGTTCAATTCTCTTATGATAACTTCTTCTATATATCAATGAATGGGGATCTTGTTGCAACCAAAACCCAGTCGTTTCGAGAACCGGATATATTATATTTAACTGAGATTTTGATATGGTCGCAATAAGAAATCATCAACCATCCTATTAGCTCATGCCGCTGCGATTTACCAGGGGGAATGACGAGATACATATTCACTTGTGTTTTCCAAAGTAGCAGTTGAAGCCACCAAACTGGCTGAAATAGCTAATAGCGGCAGGCTTTTGACCGGTAGCATTTTAGGATCTAGGATGTATATATATATTTAGCCATAATAATTTTTAATTATGTGTTTATATAAATTATTAGCATCCCAGAGCTCCTTCAGAGCTTGTTTTGCCATAGCCAAGCAATTTACCAAAGAGAATTTAATCTGGCCTTGTCAGGGAAATGGTGGTGGAAGATGCTAATTAGTAATAGGGATCTTCTAGTTAATAACTATTCTTTTTATTTTTTTGATTGAAAAAAAGCCATGCACATGTTATATAGAAGAACTACCCAACTAGTAGTTGGGGGAGTGCCTTGCTCTCTCACTTACACTTCAGGCAAAAGAAAAAAAAAAAAAAATCATTTTAAAAGTATGAAATTAATTATGGTATGTCGCTTGCAGAATTGATAGTGAACTTCGTATTACAAATTTTATCTTTGATCGTTAAACTTTCTTAATTCATATAACTTAAAAACATCATATATATTCAGCATTATTAAATTGAGTCTCAATGGAGAGTATAAATTTCAGTTATTAATTAATGCATTTGAAAAATCAATCAATTTTTTAATCAAAATCAAATGATGTTAGATACATCTCATCATTCTTCTAATCTCTACTTTAATTCTCACAATGGTTGGCCGGATTTTAATAATCGAGGGAATGCACATTGTTTGCCTTATTCCAGGGATAATATTTTGGAGGCCGAGTATTATTCTTTCTTGGGATCTTAATTTATAACAAAATATTCCATATTAAAAAATAACAAAACTTATTCAATTTACAAAACTCAATCTTCTAATTAATATTGATAATTCAATTAGTAAAGTAGTACCGATAATGCGCTATCTATTTAATCCTTTCAACCTTGATCCCAACCATAGCAAAGCTTATACATCCTACAACTCCGAAAAAGGAAAAAGAAAGGTCGTGAGCTTTATGATCCAGTAATAATCGGCATTTAGCGACGCTTTAAAGCATCGGCATTTAGCGATGCTTTAAAGCGTCGGCATTTAGCGACGCTTTAAAGCGTCGCTAGGGTTTCCGTCTAGCGACACTTTAAAGCATCGCTACACTGAAAACTGGCGACGCTTTAAAGCATCGCTAAACTTAAAACTAGCGACGTTTTAAAGCATCGCCAGTTCTAGTTATAGCGACGCTTTAAAGCGTCGCCAGGTCCAAACCTAGCGACGCTTTAAAGCGTTGCTAGATTTTTTTTTTAAAAAAAAATAAACAGCCATATATATAAACCCACAACCTATATACATTATGAAAATGAAAACATTCAAACCCGTATCACATCCAACATACACAAACAAATGAAAACATTCAAACCTGTATCACATATCACATCCAACATACACAAACACAAATACAAACCAAGTATAAAAAGTTTTTTTTATATATATAAACGTATCAATCCAAGTTCAAATAAACAAAAAGACATACATAAATAATAAAAAAAATATCTGGCATCACTGATCTGTGGGAGGCTGGTCATCGTTAGGTCTGCGACTCGCAGATGCACCAGGAACCTGCAAGATATACATCAGGAATTATAATACATACATTATATATATTCTAAATTATTAGATATATACAAAATTAATAAATAATTACTTACCTGAGATGACATGAACATATGCAGCACAGATGTAACATGCTCTAGCTGAGACCTAATGGTCTACATCTCTGCTCTGTCTGCATCACGTGTCTGTTGGAGCTCTGCTATCTCCTCCTGGAGCTGACGAACATGTAACTGATCATGACTCTCTCTAGTATCCCGAGTATATCTATGCACATCAGATAACTGAGTAGGGATAACTCCAATCCCATAAACCCTCACTCGTCCAGGACGCTCTGGTCCCACCAACTCCGAGAATACCTCGGCCTCGATGCAACTGCTCTGTGTAGATGATGAACCCTCGCCAGCACGCTCGGAGATCATAGAGGTAGCCCTATTCTATATTTTATAAAAAACATATATATCAATGCTTAATAAAAATATAAATATAAATAATAATATAACATAAATAAAAATATATATATATATCTCTGGACTCGTCCCGAACAAAACTGCCATCCTAGTGAGAAGTATCAGCCATCGTAAGTCAGATGAGAACATATGGTGAGAAGTATTCTAACCAAACTATTGTTGCAAAGGTTTTGTGGAGTTTAACTCCAAAATTTGATCACATAGTTGCTGCAATAGAGGAATCTAAAGACTTATCTGTATTCTCTTTTGATGAGTTAATGGGTTCCTTACAAGCTCATGAAGCCAGGTTGAATAGAACAATGGAGCAAACAGAAGAAAAGGCACTCCAAGTGAAAGAGAAAATTCCAAATTCGCAGCAAACTGTTGATTCATATGAAGAACCAAAATCAGTTGGTGCAAGAGATCGAGGTAGAGGATCTTTTCACGGACAGAGCATGAGAGGACGTGGACGAGGACGCTCTGGAGAAGGATGGCAACGACAATCCATTCAATGCCATTATTGTAAAAGATACGGACATGTCAAGGCAAATTGCTGGAGGAGAGCAAATCAGGCAAACTATGCTGAAGAAACAGATGAGGGAGATGAAGAGGAGATCAAACTGTTTATGGCAAAGTGTGAAGCCACGCAAGAGACAAGAAATCTCTAGTTCTTGGACAGTGGATGCTCAAATCATATGACATGCATACACTCAATATTCAAAGACATTGATGACACATACATGATGCAAGTCAAGCTTGGGGATGATAAACAAATGCAGGTGGAAGGTAAGGGTACTGTGATGATTAGCAATGGTAAGGGAAGTGCAAAACTTATCTCTAATGTATTATTTGTTCCTAGCCTCTCACAAAATTTACTGAGTGTGGGACAGTTGATGCAAGGTGGAATGTCTATGCTATTTCAAAATAACTCATGTGTGATCAGGGACACAAAAACAGGTCATGTAATAGTTAAAATCAGCATGACCAAGAATAAGCTCTTTCCTGTAGAAATTTCAAACCTTGAAAGCTATGCAATGGTAGTAAAAGAAAAGGAGGTGTCCAAGCTTTGGCACTTGAGGTATGGTCACTTGAATAAAAAAAGTTTAAAACTTCTGCAACAAAAGGAGATGGTGCAAGGTTTGCCACAGGTTGAATGACTGGAGCAATGTGAGGCATGCATTTATGGCAAACAAAGCAAAAAGCCATTTCCTGAAGGAACATCATGGAGAGCACCAGGTAATCTCGACCTTGTGCATGGTGATCTGTGTGGTCCTATGAAGACTGAATCTCTAGGTGGAAGTCGTTACTTTATGCTGTAAACTGATGATCATAGTCATATGAGTTGGGTTTTCTTTTTGCTAGAAAAATCTGAAGCATTTGAATTTTTTAAAAAATTTAAGGCTCTTGTTGAAAAACAAAGTGGGAGGTACATCAAGGCTTTAAGAACTGATAGAGGAGGAGAATTTGTGTCTAACGATTTTAATTTGTTTTGTGAAAAGCATGGAATACATAGGGAATTAATAGTTTCATACATTCCGGAGCAAAATGGAGTGGCTGAATGAAAAAACCGTACTGTGGTTGAGATGGCGAGGAGTATGTTGCAAGAAAAAGGTCTTCCAAATCAATTCTGGGGGGAAGCAGTTGCTACAGCTGTGTATTTGCTAAATTTGTCACCTATCAAAGCTGTCCGTGATCAAATTCCTTATGAAGCTTGGACAGGAAGAAGACCCTAGGTAAGCCATCTGAGGATTTTCGGTTGTATTGCATATGCTTTAATTGACAATCACAGAAGGAGTAAGCTGGACGAAAAGGCCACAAAATGTATCTTTGTGGGTTATTGTACAAACTCAAAGGCTTACAAGTTGTATAATCCCATAAATGGTAAGATAATCATCAGCAGAAACGTAATTTTTAATGAAGAAGGGAGATGGATGTGGCATGAAAATAAACATGGAGAAATCAAGTTCGAGTTGCAGATTGAAAATGAAGAAATGTCACAAGACATGCAGCAGCAAATTCCACCATCTTCGCCATCAAGTACGGCCTCCTCAAATATAGCTAGCAGTCCATGTAGTAGCAGCTCGGGATCTTCACAAAGTTCATCAGAGGAAGAAGTCTCATGGAGGTTTAGATCCTTGGGAGATATATACGCTACAACAAATGCAATGTATGTAGCTGATCCAACCACATTCGAAGAAGCCATTAAAAAGGAGGAATGGAACAAAGCAATGGAAGAAGAGATTGAAACTATATAGAAGAACAACACATGGGGTCTTGTGAAACTTCCTGAAAAAAAAAAAACCATAGGAGTAAAGTGGGTATTCCGAACAAAGTACCATGCTGATGGAAGTGTGCAAAAGTTCAAGGCACGCTTGGTCGCAAAAGGATACTCACAGCAACAAGGAGTGGACTATGATGATACTTTCTCTCCTGTTGCACGGTTCGAAACTGTAAGAACTCTTCTAGCTCTAGCTGCTCAGTTAAATTGGCCCATTCACCAATTTGATGTTAAATCTGCATTCCTGAATGGAGAATTGGAGGAAGAAGTGTATGTCTCACAACCAGAAGGATTTGTGATTCCTGGAAAGGAAGAGTATGTGCATAAATTGAAGAAAGCACTGTATGGCTTGAAACAGGCACCTCGAGCATGGTATGAAAAGATTGATTCTCACTTTCTTTAGAATGGGTTTGAAAGGAGCAAGAATGAGGCCACTCTCTATATCAAGAGACAAGGTAAAGATCTGCTTCTTGTCTCTTTATACGTTGATGACATGATATATATGGGATCATCTTTATCTTTTATAAAAGAGTTTCAACTAATCATGAAGAAGAATTTTGAAATGTCAGATTTGGGGAAGTTGCACTATTTTCTTGGTTTAGAAGTAAAACAGGTTGAAGATGGAGTTTTTGTTTCCCAGAGAAAGTATACAATAAATCTCTTGGAAAGATTCAACATGCTGCACTGCAAAATTGCTCCTACACCTATGAACTTAAATGAGAAGCTGCAACCAGACGATGGTACAGAACCTGCAAATGAGAAGCAATTCAGAAGCATGGTGGGTGGTTTGATTTATTTAACACATTCAAGGCCTGATATTGCATACTCTGTTGGAGTCATATCCAGGTTTATGCATAATCCAACCAAACACCATCTTGGAGTAGCAAAAAGGATCATGCGATATATAGTTGGAACAATCGATTTTGGTATACGGTATAGTAAGACCACAGATTTCAAATTGTATGGATTTACTGATAGTGACTGGGCAGGTTGTGTAGAAGATAGAAAAAGTACTTCGGGATTCACTTTCAGCTTGGCTCAGGAGTCATAACATGGAGCTCAAAGAAACAGGCAGTCATAGCCTTATCATCCACCGAAGCCGAGTACATGGCTGCAGCTTCCTCGTCATGCCGAGCAATTTGGCTGAGAAGAATTATTTCTGATCTAAAACAAGAGCAATATGGAGCAACAAAGATATTTTGTGACAACAAAGCAACAATTGCCATGACAAAAAATCCAATCTACCATGGCAGAAAAAACACATTGATATTAGAGCTCATTTCATCAGGGAGCTTGTGCAAGATGGAGTAATTGCATTAGAGTTTTGTGGTACAGAAGAACAAGTGGCTGATATATTAACAAAATCTCTTTCCAGAAGTAAGCATGAAGAATTCAGAAAGCAACTTGGAGTATGTGAATTTGGATCAAGGGGGAATGTTGGAAAGTGATCCAGATTCACGCGGGATCAGTCAAAACTGTTCCTACTTATCTGCTGTTATCTTTGTTATTTTTTCTCTCCTTAGTTTTTTGAGTCAGTTTGTTAAGTTTGTTGTTTAAAAAGCTGAAGTTAGTTTGCTTACTGTTTCTCAATAATGCCTATATAACAGGCAGTCTCTAAATTGAATAAGATTTGAAGAGGATAATTCGTTTGCCATACATCTCTACGTATCTCTCTTTGAGTTTGGTTGAGCTGGGAAGTTTTTTTCAACAAATAGGAATACCATCTGATTTAAGATCAGCAACACAGAAGTCTTGGAGTTGACTAGGATCAGAAGCTATTGCATGAGATGAAGCCTGAGCAAGGAGAGCGAGGAAGAGAAAATGGGCAGCCATCTGTAACACCCAGAAAAAAAAAAAAAAAAAAAAAAAAAAAAAAAAAAAAAAACGGCGCGAGGAGCGCGGAGAGCGAGCGCGCGACGCGGGGCGGGCGACGCGCGAGCGCGCGGGCACGCGGTGCGCGGCCCGGCCCATCGTGGCGGGCGCGTGTTGCGCGGCCCAGGCCCATGCGCGCGACGCGCGCGGGCGCGTGGGCTCGGCCCAGCCCGTGCCGGCTGTCGCGTGGGCGTTTCCCACGCGTTTCCCAGGTGTTTCCCAACCGTTTCTCGCGGTGTATGGCGGTCCATGGGGTTTCTGAGTGATCTGGACCATCCGATCGTCCGATCGAACGGCTGAGATTGGTCCGAAGGAGTTTAGGCTTGATTAGGTGCTTTTGGATTCGGATTTGGACGTGGTTTGAGACGTCGATCTCAGATCTGACGGCTGGGGAGATATTTTAATGGTTTTGAACTTCCTAGGTTGCGTTTGAGGTGATTTTAGATAGGTTTTTCTCCTCTTTTAAACAGGACGTCGATGGAAAGCAGGGAAGAGCCTGCTGAGAGCCATAAAAGAGAGGAGAAGAGAGAGAAAGAGAAGGGAAAAGAGAAGAGAAGAAGGAAGAAAGAGAAAGAGGAGAAGAGAGAGAAAGGGAGAGGGAAGGGATTTGGTTTGGAAGATGAGGGAAGAGAAAATCGGGGGGGAACTGATTTGATGAATTTATTTATTATGGTAGGAGATCAATCTTTTGAGCAGGGAGGATTTGGACGAATTTCGGGTATAGATTGATACCGGATATTTTGGATTTGCGGTTGAAGGTAAGGATTCTGGACGTGATCACCAGTTATATATTATTTTATATGCATGGTTTTGATCCGAGTGCATGATCATTGGCATGCATGAATTATTGTTATATGGTGTAGTTGAGTTTTATGAAGAACAATATGATTATGATTGTTATTATTTTATATTCCGGATATCGTGTTTATCGGATAAAAGTTCTATTTTGATGATTTGGACCGTGATGTCGGTCAGTGGAAGAGTTGAGATTTCATGTTTGACATAGTGGTTTTATCATTATTATTGTCGATATCTCATACGTGATGTTATAAAGAAGATTGATATCCGGATGGGTTGGACCATGATACCGGATTGCTAAATAGGTTGAACCATGAAACTGGATATCGAGTGGGTTGGACCACGATATCGGTTATCGAGTGGGTTGGACCACGATACCGGTTATCGAGAGATCACAAAAAATGTTTTGACAAGTGTTAATGAAGTAAATAAGGTATTTGGTCTAGCCATGCTACGGTTGCACCGTGGTTATACAGCCTGAGCCACGGGCTTTGTACGTGGGAGCCGGCCACGGGCGGATAGTACGTGGGACAGCCGAGCCACGGGCTTAGTACGTGAGCAGGACCGACCATAGTATGCATGGTCACTTTGAGGTTGCCAGTCATGGGCTGGTACATGACCGTGGTTAGACCAGAACCCTAAAGATAAAGGTGCAATAATGAGAATATTAAAGGAAAAATGCAAAGTTATCAAAGTTTTATAATACATGAGGCTTAGATCATTTAATTATATACTGGTATTTTGCTATTTTAGAAATGTATATTATTACTGGTGTGATCATATGAAAACCTTACTGGGCTGTAGAGCTCACAACCTACTTTCTTCTTTTACAGAGTCGTGCAGATACTTGGCTTGGTGATGAGTGAGATTTTCTTGAAGTAAGTGACTCTTGTGTACCCAGGCCTTGCATGATCTCTAGGGTAAAACCTAGGATTTGTGCGGCCGGTCGCGTGCCGATTCCGGTGCTGGATTCGGGGCGTGACAGAATGGTATCAGAGCTTAGGTTATGATCACTTGGGATGGTGATACAAGTGGATAATATTAATAATACATGATGGTATTAGGATATGACAAGATTGGACAGATCTTGGTTTTATGATTTGAGGACTGTGGTAAAGTGGATTATGATAGATATGAGTGATATTAATTCAGGTCATGATTGTTTGAATTGTGCTATAAGAAATTAAGAAATTACATGATGATTAGTAAGACAGACAGAATTTTTAGAAGGATTTATTAGTGAATCTAGATGTTAGAAAAATATATCAGAGTGCGAGTGGAAGCGTAGTGATTTTTTTAAAGGTGTTATGATGGGAGCATTGATTTAGATCTCAATCAAGCTAATTTCGAGGACGAAATTATTTTAACGGGAGGAGAAGTAAAACCCGAAAAAAAAAAAAAAAAAAAAAAAAAAAAAAAAAACCGGGCGAGAGGAGGCGGAGAGCCGGAGCGCGCGGACGCGCAGGCGGGCGAACGGCGAGCGCGCGGGCACGCGGTGCGCGGCCCGGCCCATCGTGGCGGCGCGTGTTGCGCGGCCCAGGCCCATGCGCGCGACGCGCGCGGGCGCGTGGGCTCGGCCCAGCCCGTGCCGGCTGTCGCGTGGGCGTTTCCCACGCGTTTTCCCAGGTGTTCCCAACCGTTTCTCGCGGTGTATGGCGGTCCATGGGTTTCTGAGTGATCTGGACCGTCCGATCGTCCGATCGAACGGCTGAGATTGGTCCGAAGGAGTTTAGGCTTGATTAGGTGCTTTTGGATTCGGATTTGGACGTGGTTTGAGACGTCGATCTCAGATCTGACGGCTGTGGAGATATTTTAATGGTTTTGAACTTCCTAGGTTGCGTTGAGGTGATTTTAGATGGGTTTTCTCCGTTTTTAAACAGACGTCGATGGAAAGCAGGGAAGAGCCTGCTTAGAGCCATAAAAGAGAGGAGAAGAGAGAGAAAGAGAAGGGAAAAGAGAAGAGAAGAAGGAAGAAAGAGAAGAGGAGAAGAGAGAGAAAGGGAGAGGGAAGGGATTTTGGTTGGAAGATGAGGAAGAGAAAATCGGGGGGAACTGATTTGATGAATTTATTTATGGTAGGAGATCAATCTTTTGAGCAGGGAGGATTTGGACGAATTTCGGGTATAGATTGATACGGATATTTTGGATTAGCGATTGAAGGTAAGGATTCTGGACGTGATCACCAGTTTATATATTATTTTATATGCATGGTTTTGATCCGAGTGCATGATCATTGGCATGCATGAATATTGTTATATGGTGTAGTTGAGTTTTATGAAGAACAATATGATTATGATTGTTATTATTTTATATTCCGGATATCGTGTTTATCGGATAAAAGTTCTATTTTGATGATTTGGACCGTGATGTCGGTCAGTGGAAGAGTTGAGATTTCATGTTTGACATAGTGGTTTTATCATTATTATTGTCGATATCTCATACGTGATGTTATAAAGAAGATTGATATCCGGATGGGTTGGACCATGATACCGGATTGCTAAATAGGTTGAACCATGAAACTGGATATCGAGTGGGTTGGACCACGATATCGGTTATCGAGTGGGTTGGACCACGATACCGGTTATCGAGAGATCACAAAAAATGTTTTGACAAGTGTTAATGAAGTAAATACGGTATTTGGTCTAGCCATGCTACGGTTGCACCGTGGTTATACAGCCTGAGCCACGGGCTTTGTACGTGGGAGCCGGCCACGGGCGGATAGTACGTGGGACAGCCGAGCCACGGGCTTAGTACGTGAGCAGGACCGACCATAGTATGCATGGTCACTTTGAGGTTGCCAGTCATGGGCTGGTACATGACCGTGGTTAGACCAGAACCCTAAAGATAAAGGTGCAATAATGAGAATATTAAAGGAAAAATGCAAAGTTATCAAAGTTTTATAATACATGAGGCTTAGATCATTTAATTATATACTGGTATTTTGCTATTTTAGAAATGTATATTATTACTGGTGTGATCATATGAAAACCTTACTGGGCTGTAGAGCTCACAACCTACTTTCTTCTTTTACAGAGTCGTGCAGATACTTGGCTTGGTGATGAGTGAGTTTCTTGAAGTAAGTGACTCTTGTGTACCCAGGCCTTGCATGATCTCTAGGGTAAAACCTAGGATTTGTGCGGCCGGTCGCGTGCCGATTCCGGTGCTGGATTCGGGGCGTGACAGAATGGTATCAGAGCTTAGGTTATGATCACTTGGGATGGTGATACAAGTGGATAATAATAATAATGACATGATGGTTATTAGGATATGACAAGAATTGTGACAGATCTTGGTTATTATGATTTGAGGACTGTGGTAAAGTGATTATGATAGATATGAGTGATATTAAATTCAGGTCATGATTGTTTGAAATTGTGCTATAAGAAATTAAGAAATTAACATGATGATTAGTAAGACATGACAGAAATTTTTAGAAGGATTTATTAGTGAATCTAGATGGTTTAGTAAATTATATCAGAGTGCGCAGTGGAAGCGTAGTGATTTTTAAAGTGTTATGATGGGAGCATTGATTTAGATCTCAATCAAGCTAATTTCGAGGACGAAATTATTTTAACGGAGGAGAATGTAACACCCAGAAAAAAAAAAAAAAAAAAAAAAAAAAAAAAAAAAAAAACGGCGCGAGGAGCGCGGAGAGGAGCGCGCGACGCGCGGGCGGGCGACGCGCGAGCGCGCGGGCACGCGGGCGCGCCCGCCCATCGTGGCGGGCGCGTGTTGCGCGGCCCAGGCCCATGCGCGCGACGCGCGCGGGCGCGTGGGCTCGGCCCAGCCCGTGCCGGCTGTCGCGTGGGCGTTTCCCACGCGTTTCCCAGGTGTTTCCCAACCGTTTCTCGCGGTGTATGGCGGTCCATGGGGTTTCTGAGTGATCTGGACCGTCCGATCGTCCGATCGAACGGCTGAGATTGGTCCGAAGGAGTTTAGGCTTGATTAGGTGCTTTTGGATTCGGATTTGGACGTGGTTTGAGACGTCGATCTCAGATCTGACGGCTGGGGAGATATTTTAATGGTTTTGAACTTCCTAGGTTGCGTTTGAGGTGATTTTAGATGGGTTTTCTCCTCTTTTTAAACAGGACGTCGATGGAAAGCAGGGAAGAGCCTGCTGAGAGCCATAAAAGAGAGGAGAAGAGAGAGAAAGAGAAGGGAAAAGAGAAGAGAAGAAGGAAGAAAGAGAAAGAGGAGAAGAGAGAGAAAGGGAGAGGGAAGGGATTTTGGTTTGGAAGATGAGGGAAGAGAAAATCGGGGGGGAACTGATTTGATGAATTTATTTATTATGGTAGGAGATCAATCTTTTGAGCAGGGAGGATTTGGACGAATTTCGGGTATAGATTGATACCGGATATTTTGGATTAGCGGTTGAAGGTAAGGATTCTGGACGTGATCACCAGTTTATATATTATTTTATATGCATGGTTTTGATCCGAGTGCATGATCATTGGCATGCATGAATTATTGTTATATGGTGTAGTTGAGTTTTATGAAGAACAATATGATTATGATTGTTATTATTTTATATTCCGGATATCGTGTTTATCGGATAAAAGTTCTATTTTGATGATTTGGACCGTGATGTCGGTCAGTGGAAGAGTTGAGATTTCATGTTTGACATAGTGGTTTTATCATTATTATTGTCGATATCTCATACGTGATGTTATAAAGAAGATTGATATCCGGATGGGTTGGACCATGATACCGGATTGCTAAATAGGTTGAACCATGAAACTGGATATCGAGTGGGTTGGACCACGATATCGGTTATCGAGTGGGTTGGACCACGATACCGGTTATCGAGAGATCACAAAAAATGTTTTGACAAGTGTTAATGAAGTAAATACGGTATTTGGTCTAGCCATGCTACGGTTGCACCGTGGTTATACAGCCTGAGCCACGGGCTTTGTACGTGGGAGCCGGCCACGGGCGGATAGTACGTGGGACAGCCGAGCCACGGGCTTAGTACGTGAGCAGGACCGACCATAGTATGCATGGTCGCTTTGAGGTTGCCAGTCATGGGCTGGTACATGACCGTGGTTAGACCAGAACCCTAAAGATAAAGGTGCAATAATGAGAATATTAAAGGAAAAATGCAAAGTTATCAAAGTTTTATAATACATGAGGCTTAGATCATTTAATTATATACTGGTATTTTGCTATTTTAGAAATGTATATTATTACTGGTGTGATCATATGAAAACCTTACTGGGCTGTAGAGCTCACAACCTACTTTCTTCTTTTACAGAGTCGTGCAGATACTTGGCTTGGTGATGAGTGAGATTTTCTTGAAGTAAGTGACTCTTGTGTACCCAGGCCTTGCATGATCTCTAGGGTAAAACCTAGGATTTGTGCGGCCGGTCGCATGCCGATTCCGGTGCTGGATTCGGGGCGTGACAGAATGGTATCAGAGCTTAGGTTATGATCACTTGGGATGGTGATACAAGTGGATAATAATATAATGACATGATGGTTATTAGGATATGACAAGAATTGTGACAGATCTTGGTTATTATGATTTGAGGACTGTGGTAAAGTGATTATGATAGATATGAGTGATATTAATTCAGGTCATGATTGTTTGAAATTGTGCTATAAGAAATTAAGAAATTAACATGATGATTAGTAAGACATGACAGAAATTTTTAGAAGGATTTATTAGTGAATCTAGATGGTTTAGTAATTATATCAGAGTGCGCAGTGGAAGCGTAGTGATTTTTAAAGTGTTATGATGGGAGCATTGATTTAGATCTCAATCAAGCTAATTTCGAGGACGAAATATTTTAACGGGAGGAGAATGTAACACCCAGAAAAAAAAAAAAAAAAAAAAAAAAAAAAAAAAAAAAAAACGGCGCGAGGAGCGCGGAGAGCGAGCGCGCGACGCGCGGGCGGGCGACGCGCGAGCGCGCGGGCACGCGGTGCGCGGCCGGCCCATCGTGGCGGGCGCGTGTTGCGCGGCCCAGGCCCATGCGCGCGACGCGCGCGGGCGCGTGGGCTCGGCCCAGCCCGTGCCGGCTGTCGCGTGGGCGTTTCCCACGCGTTCCCAGGTGTTTCCCAACCGTTTCTCGCGGTGTATGGCGGTCCATGGGGTTTCTGAGTGATCTGGACCGTCCGATCGTCCGATCGAACGGCTGAGATTGGTCCGAAGGAGTTTAGGCTTGATTAGGTGCTTTTGGATTCGGATTTGGACGTGGTTTGAGACGTCGATCTCAGATCTGACGGCTGGGGAGATATTTTAATGGTTTTGAACTTCCTAGGTTGCGTTTGAGGTGATTTTAGATGGGTTTTTCTCCTCTTTTTAAACAGGACGTCGATGGAAAGCAGGGAAGAGCCTGCTGAGAGCCATAAAAGAGAGGAGAAGAGAGAGAAAGAGAAGGGAAAAGAGAAGAGAAGAAGGAAGAAAGAGAAAGAGGAGAAGAGAGAGAAAGGGAGAGGGAAGGGATTTTGGTTTGGAAGATGAGGGAAGAGAAAATCGGGGGGGAACTGATTTGATGAATTTATTTATTATGGTAGGAGATCAATCTTTTGAGCAGGGAGGATTTGGACGAATTTCGGGTATAGATTGATACCGGATATTTTGGATTAGCGGTTGAAGGTAAGGATTCTGGACGTGATCACCAGTTATATATTATTTTATATGCATGGTTTTGATCCGAGTGCATGATCATTGGCATGCATGAATTATTTGTTATATGGTGTAGTTGAGTTTTATGAAGAACAATATGATTATGATTGTTATTATTTTATATTCCGGATATCGTGTTTATCGGATAAAAGTTCTATTTTGATGATTTGGACCGTGATGTCGGTCAGTGGAAGAGTTGAGATTTCATGTTTGACATAGTGGTTTTATCATTATTATTGTCGATATCTCATACGTGATGTTATAAAGAAGATTGATATCCGGATGGGTTGGACCATGATACCGGATTGCTAAATAGGTTGAACCATGAAACTGGATATCGAGTGGGTTGGACCACGATATCGGTTATCGAGTGGGTTGGACCACGATACCGGTTATCGAGAGATCACAAAAAATGTTTTGACAAGTGTTAATGAAGTAAATACGGTATTTGGTCTAGCCATGCTACGGTTGCACCGTGGTTATACAGCCTGAGCCACGGGCTTTGTACGTGGGAGCCGGCCACGGGCGGATAGTACGTGGGACAGCCGAGCCACGGGCTTAGTACGTGAGCAGGACCGACCATAGTATGCATGGTCGCTTTGAGGTTGCCAGTCATGGGCTGGTACATGACCGTGGTTAGACCAGAACCCTAAAGATAAAGGTGCAATAATGAGAATATTAAAGGAAAAATGCAAAGTTATCAAAGTTTTATAATACATGAGGCTTAGATCATTTAATTATATACTGGTATTTTGCTATTTTAGAAATGTATATTATTACTGGTGTGATCATATGAAAACCTTACTGGGCTGTAGAGCTCACAACCTACTTTCTTCTTTTACAGAGTCGTGCAGATACTTGGCTTGGTGATGAGTGAGATTTTCTTGAAGTAAGTGACTCTTGTGTACCCAGGCCTTGCATGATCTCTAGGGTAAAACCTAGGATTTGTGCGGCCGGTCGCATGCCGATTCCGGTGCTGGATTCGGGGCGTGACACCATCTGCTCTCTTAGTTCCTAGCTAGCTGAATGATAACAAAGGGATATGGATTAATGTGTTACTGGCCAAATAGCTTGGAGGAAGTGGATATATATAGAGGGAGATGCAGGACTTTGCCTGTTCAGAGATTTGAATCAGTCACGCAACTGTTTTACTAAAAGAGGAAGAGTATTTCCTGTTAGCTAGTTGACACTTTCTAGTATTTCCCAAGTGTTCGTTTTTGTTCAAGTGAAAGTTGGACAAAGTCCCCAGGCGTCTCCGTGATAATATATGTGGATGGAAGACCGTGACAAACTATTTTAGAGACAAAAGAAAATGCGATATTATTATATCGATCCGTCCACCCATTGGTTAAGGTTTGTCTCCTTCAATTCTATTACAATAACTTCTTCTATCAATGATGGGGATCTTGTTGCAACCAATACCGAGTCGTTCGAGAACAAGGTATATTATATTTAAATGAGATTTTGATATGGTCGCAATAAGAAATCTTCCTTGTCATGTTGATGACTCTTTTACTCTGGATAGGGTGTATGAACCCACCATCGCTGTTAATGCATATAGTGGTCTGAGAGGTCATTAGAGCCATATTAGCAATAGGTGTATCTAAAACAATCTTTCTCAAATTTGAGCACCGGATGCAGGCTCATAAAAAAGCACTTAAACGTTAACAATGGATCCCCTACGACCTGATAACCAACTAATTAAATAAATTTAACTGATTGATTGAGCTTCCATTGTCAAGAACATGATAAGCCATATATGAAAACATACATGGTGGCTTCTTTTTGCCAATGTGCATGATAGCACTGTACTTATTTTTCAGCAATGTATACTAAAAGTTTCAACAACATTTGGGAGTGGCAGAGATACACCTGCTACTAAATAAATTACTGGAGACTCGGAACAATGGAACAGAACAAGTAATTAAGTAAAATCGATTACACTCCATTATAAAAAAAAAAGGAAAGCATGAAAGTCAAGCAAAGTCAAAACTGTCAGTAGTTTTAAGTGAAATTTCAGGCTAAAATGAAAGGACAAGTTCAGGGATCACATCTTTAGATGACAGTACTTGCAAAACAGATTCATCCAAGTAGGCGTCACACAACGACATCCGAAAAGATCCATCTATAATATTTGGTCCTCTGCTGTGACCGTAAGGAGTGATCATGATTTCTAAAGAACAGGGTGCGTGCTTTGTTGGTAATTTTGAGGTTAGAAGAAGTGAATGTCGAAGCTTTTGAAGTTGAGACAATTAAAATGAACAGTCCATCCTGACCCCCATACTAGAAGCATGACAGATATTAACCGATAAAAGTAATTTTTTTTACTAGTATAATTTTGCAAACAAATCCGTGGTGATCGAACAAGTACATGGAAACAGAGAGATGATAGATGATGTTTGCTTATTCAAACCAAGAAGTACGAAGAAATGAGACCAAAGACCATAACAAGTAGTTCGCGAGCAGTATTTTAGTTGTTGTTGTCCGTCCAGAATTGAGCCTGGAGCCAATCCACAATTTTTGTCCAGTTGAAAGGCCTTGGCAAGAACATCATCGGAGATGGGTGGCTTCGCTCCAAAGACCGCATTGGCTATGGTGATCACACCAGGGTTCTGGCTGCTCAGACCAGCCAAGGCAACGGCACTGGTCTTCCCAACGTTGAATTGGAAGTGGATGAGACCTTGAGGAAATACGAACACATCGCCCTCGTGAAGGACCTTAGTGAAGAGCTGGTTGTTGGGGTTATTAGATGTGACGAAGCCGACGTAGAGCGTGCCTTCCAACACTACGAGGATCTCGGTTCCCCTGGATGGGGGTGTGAGGAGGGTTGAGACCATAGGGTGCAAAGTCCAGGCGAGCTAGCGAGATGCCAAGGGTGTTTAGGCCAGCAAGTTTGTTCACATTGACTAGAGTCACGTTAGACCCGAGCTTGTTTGATGTGTCACCGGGCTTGTCAAGTCCAGAGAAGAAGAAATCTTCGGCTTTGACCATCTTCGGGTCCTTGCAGACGAACCCATTCACGAACACTGCAACAATTAGAAAAAATGTTAAGAACTTGGACAATATATATTATGAATGCATAATTACGAATGTCACAACAGGAGTACCATCTGAGTTAAGATCAGCGACGCAGAAGTCTTGGAGTTGGCTAGGATCAGAAGCAATGGCATGAGATGAAGCCAGAGCAAGGAGAGCGAGGACGAGGAAATGGGCAGCCATCTATCCTCTCCTAGCTCTCGGAAGAATAGCCAAGGAATGTGGAACAAGTTGTTATGCAGGAGATGATATAAATAGAGCAAGGGAGATTAGGTGCGTAAGGTTTGATTTGGTCATGCTGAGTTCTCTAAAAAGAAGAAGTAAACCATGCTAATTAGGTTAATTGCATGTCACAGTTTTCAGATGCTTCCCCGGATGTATTTGTTATTGTCCGAGTCAAAGTTTGAAGAAGTTTCCCCGGTCGAAAATTAGGACGAAGCGGTGCAGAGAATGGAAAAAAAGTTAATCATCCACGCATGGATATTGGTTTCTCTTATTCTATGTCATTATATATAATTTCTAATATCCGTACCGGTCCTCTACTTTTCGACGAATTTGCGTTTAGTTCACTATCAAAATTAGAATGTATTGAAATTAATGGTCATATTCTCCAATCATTTGGTTTGTGATTTAAATAAATTTTTTTTTTAAATATTATATGACAGATTTTGAAAGATTGGGGCATCCCATTTTTCTCTATAATCAGAAAATGATAGTGCAGCTCTCCTGAGTTAAAAATCTGGAATGCAAGTCGATCATTTTCATTCCAATTTCAAAGTCCAACGGCTACAAACCAAAATGTATTTGGAGTTGTTGGAGATTGGTGGCCAACAGGAATGGACGCGGTCCATGGCAAATATTCAAAATCAACAGTCAGCTTATTATGTGATTTAGGAAAATTCATTATTTTCTAAGGGAGTAGATTTTTGAGACCTAAGATCCTTCCCCAAGCAAGATTAGATGATTTCTTAGGAAGCAGTTGAAGCCACCTATCTGGCTAAAACAGCAAACACGATCACAACACCTTGCTTTTCTATGCAAGCATATTGTATTACGATGGAGCGGAGTGTTCATTCCATTCTAAAAAACACAATGCCGTGTTCACACAATGCTGAGACTTTGTATGGCTATCTTTCTTCTTTTTTGTGAATAATTATTATATTTACATCAAAAGAAACTGTTAATATTATACCAAAATGTAAAAGCTTAAGCAACTTTTTGAGTCCCGATCAGTCATCTCTCCCTCTTGTTGATTAAAGCATGTAACATGAATGTGCTGGATCTTAATACATACCAAATGGAAGAGCAATAATGTGATAGTCAAAGCACATTGTACATGATGAAAAATCTGGTGTTTTACTCTCGGACAGAGCATATCATATTCGCTATCATTTTGTGATAGAAGTGATAGAT
Source organism: Areca catechu (assembly GCA_021397845.1). Taxonomy (NCBI): domain Eukaryota; kingdom Viridiplantae; phylum Streptophyta; class Magnoliopsida; order Arecales; family Arecaceae; genus Areca; species Areca catechu. The sequence continues at coordinate 132,757 of JAHSVC010000047.1, forward strand.
GATTGTCTAGTCATGCTATAGAAGATTCAAACTGATACAAACCAATAAATGTATCGACGAAGTTGATGACTCGAGACAAGTTAAATTGAAGTAAAGCTTCTCTTGATCTTGAAGCAACGTGAATAGTTAAGGTTAGTAAGGCCTGCGGGATGACATTCTTTGGAACACAGCATATATCTTCTGGTGGGAGAATTGATGACGTAAAGCCCATGTGACGGTCCATTTTCTATGTCGTGAAGCGACGTCCATGGGTTGGATGCGTGCGTATGGGGGAAGCCGTTGGAGTTTGTTTTGTTTTGGATTTTGGACAAGATCACTCGAAGGTACATCTTTCTTGGCTATACTAAAGGAGTAAAAGGGTATCGATTATGGGACACTACTATCCACAAGATTATTATTGGCTAAGATGTTATTTTCTATGAAAAATCATTTCAAGGCACCAAGGAGAAGCAAGATGATGAAGTAACTATTCCTATTGAGTTCTTTGATACATGTGATGAGGTGCAATAGATCAAGCACAAATTGATGACTAGGTAGTTGATAATAAACCAAGCATGGAGTTTCCGTAACGATTTGAAGATGCTATCTCACAAGAAGAGCTACCAATGGAGTCCGAGATGTCTAGGAGGGTTATTAGACTTTCTGTGAGGTATGATGACTATGACACTTTTTTTAATTCATTATGCTAACTATGTTTGTGCTTATATTGCTTTGGTGGAGGAGGATGAACCGACTTTATATAAGAAGGCTTATGAGTCTATCAATATCGGAAAGTGGCATGTTGCTATGGATGAAGAGATGAAGTCACTTCGAAAGAACAAGACCTAGGAACTTACAGTTTACCGAAGGGGACGAGTCCTATTGGATGTCGGTAGGTCTATAAAGTGAAAAAGGATATAGATAGGAAATGTAGAGAGGATTAAAGTATGTCTAGTGGTGAAAGATTAAGCTTATAAGTCAGGAATTGACTTTGATGAGATTTTCTTACCAGTAGTTTGTTTAACTACTATTTGGGTTATTTTGACTATCATGGCAGTCATGGATTTGGAGCTCGAGTAAATGATATAAAAATAGTATTCTTGCATGGTGACTTGGAACAGAAAATTTATATGGTACAACCTAAAGATTTTATCAAAAAAGATAAGAAATAGTTAATTTGTTGGCTACATAAATCATTGCACGGTCTTAAATAGGCATCAAGGTATTAGTACAAACAATTTAATTCTTCATTGTGAGTTTGGAATTTGACCGATTTGAGGCAGATCATTGTTCATATTTCTATAATTATGATGATGGCAGCTTCTATATTTTGCTGTTGTATGTTGACGATATGATGATTGCGGTGATAGTAAAAGTCGGATATCAATTCTGAAAACTCAATTTACTAGAAAGTTTAAAATGAAGGATTTAAAAGCTATAAACCAAATACTCGAGATATAAGTGCTACAAGAGAGGAAGAATAGGAAGATCTAGTTTTTATAAAAGCAATATGTGGAGAGGGTTCTGCGGCACTTCAATATATAGAATGCGAAGCTGGCATCTATCCTATTTTCTATTCATTTAAAATTATTGACCGAGCAATCTCCCAGCATGGAACTAGAAAGGCTGACATGATCTGAGTACCATATTCATCAGCAATAGGGAGCCTTATACTTGCCATGGTGTGTACAAGACCAAATATTATACAAGTAGTGGGAGTTATGAACCGATATATAGCAAATTCAGGTAGTGACCATTGGAAAGTAGTACAGTGACTTAGGGGCACATCAGATCATTAACTATGATATGGTTATATCGGTTTAGAGTATATTGGGTATGTGGATTCTAATTTTGTAGCAAATCAGGATAGGAAGATATCTACCATAGGTTATGGATCCTCCGGTATCTTAGAGGCACATCAAATCATTCACTATGATATGGTTCTATGGGTTTAGACTATATTGGGTATGTGGATTCTAATTTTGCAGCAAATCAGGATAGGAAGATATCTACCATTGGTTATGGATCCTCCAGTATCTCAGAGGCACATCAAATCATTCACTATGATGGTTCTGTGGGTTTGGACTATATTGGGTATGTGGATTCTAATTTTGCAGCAAATTAGGACAGGAAGATATCTACCATAGGTTATGGATCCTCCAGTATCTTAGGGGCACATCAGATCATTCATTGTGATATGGTTTAATGGGTTTAAAGTTTATTGGATATGTGGATTCTAATTTTGTAGCAAATTGGACAGGAAGATATCTACCATAGGTTATGTGTTTTCCATGGATGGCAGTGTATAAGCTAGAAATCTAAGCTTCAATCATGGTGGCACTATAAACAATAGAGATAGAGTATATCGCAATGGCACATGCATGTAAAGATGCTATCCAGCTCAAGAGGCTTATTGGTGACTTCAAGGTGAAGCAGAATATGATGAGGGTGAACTGTGATAGCCAAAGTACATTGTACTTGGCAAAAAATCTGGTATTTCACTCTTGGATAAAGTATATCGACATTCGCTATCATTTTGTGAGAGAAGTGGTGGATGATGGTCTAGTCATTCTATTAAAGATTCATACCGATGCAAATCCAGTAGATATATTGATGAAGCCGGTGACTCAAGAAAAGTTAAATTAGAGTAAAGTTTCTCTCGATCTTGGAGCGATATGAGGAGTGGAGATTGGCAAGACCTCCAGGGATGACATTCTTTAGAGTTTAGCACATATCTTCTATTAGGAGAATTGATGATGTGATGCCCATGTGATGCCCCATTTCCTACATCATGACACGATGCTTGTGGGTTAGATGCACATGCATAGGGAAGCCACAGGAGTTTGTTTTGTTTTGGGTTTTGACTTTTATTTGTTAAAAACAAATCCTAAAAAGACTCTGATTTAGAGTTCTGTACATCATTTTTCAGTTTGGTTATTTAATGAGGAGAGCCTGGGATGCCGAGGGTATGCACGGGAATAGAGGGCTTTTGTAAGGGGAGAGAGATAAAAAAAATTGAGTCCTTTGTGAACAAAAGTGAGTCTCTTGTATTCCCCATCAATTATGTATCTTTTATGCCATGGATTGAATAAAGAATCATCAAAAAGATCTTGGCCATGTGATGCAGGATGAACCTAAGACCGATATGAATGCAGGAAAGCATAAACTAATTTTTTTAGAATTTTAATTTGTAGGCGAAATTCTCGAAAAGCAAGGAAAGACTAGCAGGCTACTAGTAATGAAAAGAACTAACCTACCCGCATATGAACACATGCAAAATAATAAAAGCAGGACCTCAGGAATTGAGAAACCCCCGGTTATGATAGCATACCTTCAACAAATCAGAAATCAGGAGGGAGAAAGATTATACCAAGCATCGATTCGGAGATCCTGTCGATGACAGGATCATACAGCACTCTGGATCGTCGCCTGGAAGACAAGCCTTTAGTTCCTCGGATCTGGCAGCTATTTGGGATCATTCCTGGAGGCAAAGAGGGCCTCCTCCTTGGAGGTGAACACCTCGAGGATCCTGCAAGCGTAAGAGGTCAGCAAGAGAACAAATAAGAAAGCAAAAAAAAGGAACTAGGGTTTGAAGAAAGATGGAAGCAGGGTTGATTGAAGCTGAAGGCCTGGAGGGGAAGAAGGCTCCTTTCTTGTGGGCGGCTAGGGATTCTTCTCATTGGGCATCTTAGGGCTTGAGTAGTGGAGGCTTGGGTCGGCTAGGGTTTAGATGGATCAGGGCGCACAATTAACTCTCACACACCTCAACACAAGAACAAGCTTAAAATTTTAACAGAGTTTCATTCATGAATAATAGATGCTTACAAGAGGGGGAGGGGATGGGTATTTATAGGCTCACCCAGGTCCTCTCCTAATGAGAATTGGATTACAAAGTTGATAGGGGGAAGGAGTACAAAATTTGCTTGGAAAAAGGATTACAAAATTTGAAACAAACTACACTTCCTTGTTGACTTGGGAAAGGACTTCCTTGTTGGGTTGGGAAGGAATATTCCTTCCTTTGACTTGGTCTTCCTCTTAGGTGCCTAGGCTTGTCATGAATGGGCCTGGGGCACCAACTGCTTATGGGCTGTGGTGCCTGAAGGGCATTATATTCCCTGGGTATCTTGGTAGCGCCATGGGCTTGGAATGAAGCATATTCCCTAGGTATCTTGGGCTTGGATGGCATGCAAAGCCCACGGTGGCTTGTCTAGTGTGGTCTTTAGCTCCTGGGTGAGGCATGATAAAACTCCTGAACTGGGTATCCTCCTCTTTTGTACAAAATTTGTCAAGAAACATACTTACAATGACTTGTAACATACTTACATGACTCAAACACTCATATAGGACTCGTGGTTGAGACAAGGGACTCACTGGACTCAATTGGACTTCTTGCCTCAACTTATTACAGGACTCAATATAATACTTATGAATATTACAAAAATTGGCTCACTTTAATACAAGTGACACAGGACTTAGAATCCTAATACATGACTCAACTCAACTCAACTTAACTTAACTACACTAATTCTTTTATTACAAAACTTGACACATTATTAAGGGTTCAAAAAAAATCCTAATTAGTAAACCAGATAGGGCCCAGTAATCTGTGTCAGATCCTGGTGCCCCTACTAATTCTTCCGGGATGGGAGGAACTCAACCCTGTCGAGTAAGGGTCCATGCAGCTCTCATATTGCTCAAGAAGGTCTAGGTTGAGGCACTGCAGATCCTCTCGAGTGATCCACGAGTCCTTGAATTTTGGTCGACCTTGCCATCGGACCAAATACCGTTGATAGCCTTTGTTCCGGGTATTGATGGCTTGATCGTCCAAGATGCGCTCAATCCTTTCCTCACTAATAGGCATGTTTGTAAGTGGACACTCTGGGATGGGTTCACTCTTAGGGGAAGGGATAGTCTCAAAGTGCTCGCTAGGTATCGCTGCTGGCTCCCGGTATTCCACAAGGTCTGAAATATTGAAGGTGAAACTAATACCTAATTCGGGTAGCAACTCGAGCACATAGGCATTGGATCAAACTCTCTTTATTATTTTGAACGGTCCAGCTCTGCGAGCATGTAATTTCTTTACGGTCCCTGGAGGGAACCGCTCAGGCCTAAGCCTGATCATCACATAATCCCCTGTAGAAAACTCTTTAGCTCATTTTCGAGAATTAGCCAAGTTTTTTTAGAGTTCATTACTTATGTTTTCCTTTTGACTAATGTCCTGATGCAAATGCTGTGCAGAGATCAGTGTAGGTGTGGATAGATGGATCAGGTCTGTGGACTGATTGGACTCAAAACCAGATACTACTTCCTGGGGTTGTTCTTTAGGGACTTATTCTTGGACTTCTTTTATGAACAACTCTTGTGAACCCTCACTTTCATCTATAATGTTTGATCCTGGCTCAGTCACTTGTTCCTCAAATACTATAGTGGGTTCAGGATCATTTTTCTTTAACTCCTTGATAGGTTTACTCTCTAATTCCTTTTCTTCAGGTTCCTCTGCTGGACTCAACTCATCAATGTCTTTAGATCCTTCAATGGGCTCAGGATTAGCCTTAATTAGATTAACTCCTGGTTTCTTTTCTCTAAGGCTACTAGAATCTCTCCTAACTGGATCTCTAGGTTGAGTCGGATGAATTACAAATTTCTTCCCATGGTGACTAGAGGTACAGATGTTGGTTCGACCAAACAGGGATGCATCATGATCATAAAGCCATGGTCGACCTAAGATGATATTACTGGCTCCCATGGGAAGGACATCACACCAAATCTTCTTCTCATATGATTGTAGTTTGATCAAGATTTGGCACCTAGACTTGATTGGAATGGAAGTGGAATCTATCCATGAGACCTTATAGGGGCTAGGATGGAAAACTGGGATCAATCCTAATGATTTAACTGTATCGGCAGAGATGGCATTAACACAACTCCCACTATCTATTATAATCTTGCATACCTTATCTTCAATTTTCACAAAGGTTTGTAGGATGCTAGTCCTACGCCAATCTTCCTATGTCTTGGTTTGGATCAGGATGCACCTAACTACCCCTATTAAGTCAGACTGATCAAATTCCTCCTCATCTCCTTCATACTCCTCTATCAAGTCTGCCTCAGCTTCATAAACCTTTTCTTCCTCATCATCATTGGGTTCAGGCTCTTCCTCAAGCTCCCTTATGTATAAAGATCTGGTGGGAGGCTAGCATAATTACCTACCTTGTTGCATCTAAAGCAAGCATTGGGGCTGGGGCTTGGGGCTTTCTAAAATGCTGGTGCCTTAACCTTGTCATTCCTAGAGGATGTAGAATTACTAGAACTGGGTTGACTCAGACTCGGGTTGGAACGAGATGGGTTAGGGTTGGGACGGGTTGGGTTGAGTTTGGATCGAGCTGGATTAGGGTTAGGATGGGCTAGATTAGGATTGGGTTGGCCAGAGTTGGAGTTAGGGCTAGGTCGGCCTGAGTAACCTGGGTTTTGGTTGGGTCTAAAACTAGAAGTGTTGGCCTTAAAGGTCTCAGGTCGATGGGCTAACGGTGCTTTTTGGAATCTCTCAAAATTTTCAGCTATCAGGTAGGCCTGGTTTATGTGTTCAACTCCCTTTAAGTACAGTTTCCTCTAGATATCCTCATGAAGGTCAGCTCTAAACCTGGATAAGTTTACTGATTCAAGTTCATCTAGGGCACACCTAACGGCACATTCATCAAACTGGGTTATATACTCTCTTACAGTCTTGGCTCCCTGTTTAATCTTTGCTATTAATTTAGGAGACACTGTTGGTAGTATGGGGGAACATATTTTTCTCTAAGTTTTAGCTTCATGGCCTCCCACGTGGCGATGGGTGGATGGTTTCTTTGTCTAGTGAGGTGCTCTACGTGTTTCAAGTATAACCTAGCCTGATCAGTTAGCCTAAGCTTGGCAAATTGACACTTTCTTTCATCACTCATGGCATACCATTTAAAATATTGCTCCATGCCTCCCTCCCAATCTATGTAGACCTTGGGATCTAGGGTGCCATCAAAGATGGGTGGATCTACTCTGATGCTCCTAAGGATTCTCTAATCATGGTTCTGGTCATCATGATTGGGCCTCCTAGGGTTAGGATCCTGGTAGGGTTCCTGGCATGGGCCTATCCTAGGATTGGGTTCCATAAATTGTCCCTAGTTCTGGATTCTCCTAGGGTTGGGCTCCATAAATTGGTCTCGATGTGGGGCTCCCCTAGGGTTATGAGAGGTGGAACAAGGTGAATCAGGATCAGGTTCAGTATTGGACTCTTGGATTCTTTCTATGGTACCTAATCGGTTTTCTACCTGGTCTAACCTATTGGTTAACTGGTCAATCTTATGGGTTGCTTGATTATTGAATTGGGTCATTTGGTCAAATCTAAGATTTATTTGGTTCATCTGGGTGGTCAACTGGGCAAGCTAGTTTTGGGATTGGGGATTGGATTGGTCGAACTTGTAGTTCAATTGAGTATTCATTTGGTTCATCTGGGTGAGAATCTGGTCACTCATGGCCTTCATGAGGGTCTCAAAATTGGGCTCCATGGTTGAGCTGGGTTGGGGTTTAGATTGTTGATACTTGGTCCCTAGTCTAGTGATCATGCAACCAAACAAGCAAGGTGGTATGATGCAGTCAGGCATACAAGGTGAAATTGGACTATAGTTTGCTAGACCTAGAGCCAAAATTGAATGGGTCTACTCAACTTATACTTAACTTAGCAGCTAATCCTTCCACTAGCCAGGTAAGAAGTGGGGGGTGGAGGCTCTCCCTGCCTGTGATAGGGTCCTAATTAAAAACCACTAGTCCACTTAGGGCGTTTGCCTCTGGACCTCTAGCCTTAGATACCAGTTTTCAGTAATAGCTGGGGAATTAAGTGCACTAGTTGGCCCACACAATTTGGACCTGACCTATTGGTGTCCCTAAGCTCACTAGAGCAATTGGCTTGCTAATTAATTTTAGTTAAGGCTTGGGTTCTGATGCTGGGTAGTTGTTTTGGCCCCAGGGCATGTGATGAAATCCTGTCCTGATCTGAGATGGAAATTGCCCTTAAGATTGATTAAATGAAATGATGACACTCAATGAGCCCTAATGCAATCTAATAACAATAAAAAATAAAAAATATATATTTTTTCATGAGGTGGCAAATTAAGTTTAAGTTGATTAAATTATCAAACAAAATTTAGGCTTGGGTGAGGTAGGGTTAGGAAGTTGATTAGATTTGGTTTAGTCAAGTATGCAGAACTAAAATCAGGGTTTGTTTGGAAGCAGAATTTGGTATGGTTTTGATGCATAAAAAAATCAAAAAAATCTCAAAACAGAGGATGAACAGTGTAGATGATCCCTACCAAATTTCATGTAGAGAAAAATTCAGATGATGATGCAAAACCTAGGGTTTTTAGACTGTGTGCAGAAGTTCAGGATTTCTGTTAGGTTTTCTAAGATGTAGATTCTTTTTATATTTTATTTTGATAAAAATAATTAAAAATTATGAAATTTATCAGGAATAAAATAGAGTATTCCATGCAAGTTTTAGAGAAAAATAAAATTTTTAAGATGATCAAATAGACCAAAACCTAGACCCCTATTGCATGTGATATGATGCAGAAAAATAGATATAAATATTTTATGATTTTGATGAAGATGCAAGCTATCCTAAACCCGCTCTGATACCAAACTGATACGGAAAGAACCTAAGACTGATATGAATGCAGGAAAATAGAAACTAATTTTTTTAATATTTTAGAATTTTAATTTATAGGCTAAAGTCCCGAAAAGCAAGGAAAGACTAGCAGGCAACTAGTAATGAAAAGAATTAACCTACCTGCATATGAACACATGCAAAATAATAAAAGCAGGAACTTGGGAATTGAGATACCCCCGGTTAGGATAGCATACCTTCAATAAATCAAAAATCAGGAGGGGGAAGGATTGTACCCAGCACCGATTCGAAGATCCTGTCGATGACGGGGTCACATAGCCCTCTGGATCATCGTCTAGAAGACAAGCTTTAGTTCCTCGAATCTGGAAGCTGTATGGGATTAGTCCTTGAGGCAAAGAGGGCCTCCTCTTTGGAGGTGAACACCTCGGGATCCTGCAAGCATCAGAGGTCAGCAAGAGAAAAAATAAGAAAGCAAAGAAAAGGAACTAGGGTTTAAAAAAAGATGGAAGCAGGGTTGATTGAAGCTGGTGGCCTGGAGGGAAAGAAGGCTCCTTGCTTGTGGGCAGCTAGGGCTTCTTCTCCTTGGGCATCTTAGGGCTTGAGTAGTGGAGGCTTGGGTCGGCTATGGTTTAGATGGATTAGGGCACATAATTAACTCTCAAACACCTCGACACAAGAACAAGCTTAAAATTTCAACAGAGTTTCATTCATTAATAATAGATGCTTACAAGAGGGGGAGGGGGTGGGTATTTATAGGCTCACCCATGTCCTCTCCTTATGAGAATTGGATTACAAATTTGATAGGGAGAAGGAGTACAAAATTTGTTTAGGAAAAGGATTACAAAATTTGAAACAAACTACACTTCCTTGTTGACTTGGGAAAGGACTTCCTTGTTGGGTGGGAAGGAATATTCCTTCCTTTGACTTGGTCTTCCTATTGGGTGCCTAGGCTTGTCATGAATGGGCCTGGGGCACCAACTGCTTATGGGCTGGGGCGCCTGGAGGGCAGTATATTCCCTGGGTATCTTGGTGGTACCATGGGCTTGGAATGAAGCATATTTTCTAGGTATCTTGGGCTTGGACGGCATGCAAAGCCCAAGGTGGCTTGTGTAGTGTGGTCTCTTAGCTCCTGGGTGAGGCATGATAAAACTCCTGAACTGGGTATCCTCCTCTCTTGTACAAAATTTGTCAAGAAACACACTTACAATGACTTGTAATATACTTACAGGACTCAAACACTCATACAGGACTCATGAGGTTGAAAAAGGGATTCACTGGACTCAATTAGACTTCTTATCTCAACTTATTATAGGACTCAATATAATACTTATGAATATTACAAAACTTGGCTCACTTTGATATAAGTGACACAGTACTGATGAACTACAGGACTCAGAATCCTATTATATGACTCAACTCAACTTAACTTAACTTAATTGGACTAATTTTTTATTACAAAACTTGACACATTATTAAGGGTTCAAAAAAAATCCTAATCAGTAAACCAGATAGGATCTAGTAATCTATGTCGGATCCTGGTGCCCCAACCACCATGGACATAGATAAAAAATTGATAGGCCGAACCATGTATATATAGTGTGCTTTCTTTTTCCTGCTTTTATTGTCACACCCCGAATCTAGCATCGAAATCGGCTACGTGACCGGCCGCACAAATCCTAGGTTTTATCCTAGAGATCATGCAAGGCCTAGGTACACAAGATTCACTCACTTCAAAGACCATTTCAAAAATAATAATATTATATAAATAATTAAAATATAACTAAGCAGTCTGTTTATACAATTCATAGTCACTAATTGGTCCACTGACTTACAACAGGTTTCAATAACCGAAAACTAAAACTAACTAATTAAAATATCTCAACAATAATGATGCTCCGTCTCACACCTAGCCTGATCCTCGCTATGCATCCTGAGTCTCTGGACAAATAAAGATAGGAAGTGAGCTTTATAGCCTAGTAAGGTTTCCAAATGATCACATTAATAATAATATATACTAGTAATAGAAAGAACATACCAGCATATCATATCATATAATCAAAATAGCTCAATATCATGTATGACAAACCTTAAAATCGTTATGTTTTTCTTTAGAGTTTCCATTAATCAATCTTTATCTTTAAGGTTCTGGACTAGCCACGATCATACTTTAGTCCACGACTGGCAATCTCAGTATCACACTTCATCTTGTGACTGGCAAGCTCATTGTCACACTTCAGCTTGTGACTGGCAATCTCGTAATCGACCATGTACAATCTGCCCATGGCCAGGCCCACGTACTAAGCCCATGGCTCTGGCTGTATAACCATGATCCCGTGGCATGGCTAGTCCAAACACCATATTCTCTTAATTAATTCTTTACCTTTCACATTATCCTGTCAAATCATATCATGATATCAAACCACATCATGATGTCAAACTTGAAATATCAAATCTTTCAATGACCAGCATCACGGTCCAAACTATCAAAAGTAATTTTGTTTGATAAACATAATATCCAGAAATATAAATAATATCAACTATAGTCATATGTTCATCATTAAAATCAACTATACTATGCAACAATATATATGCATGCCAATGGTCATGCACTCAGATCAAAACCATGCCATATAAAACAATATATAGAATTGGTGATCATGTCCAGAATTCTTACCTTCAAGCGCTAATCCTAGTATATCCGATATTAGTCCGTACCCAAAATTTGCGCAATGCCTTTTTGCTCAGAAGGTCGGTCTCCTACAATAATAAATAAAACCCTTCAAACCAAATCCTAGTTTCATGAATTTCGAGAAAGAAAGTCCCTCCGATTCTCTCTCCTATAATAATATACTATTATTATTATTTTAATTTATTTTCTCTCTCTATCTCTCTCCTCATCTTCTCTCTCCACTTTCTTTCTCCTCTTTCTGCCGCCTCTTTTTTTTTAACTTAACTGAAACAAAAGCCCCCCCTTTTTTAACTGAATCAGAACCTTTTTTTTTCTCCTTCTTCTTCTTCCTTTCTTTCTTCTCTTCATCCCGAACCCACCCTGCTTCTCCCTCAGCATGACCGAATCGGCCTTCCCCTGGCTGCCGACGGCCAAGGGAGATGGTCTCTAGGAAGGGGGGCTCGGCGAACGGAGATGGATGGCTGCACAACCTCCGGTGGTCCACGGCCCCAAACCAACCAAAAACCACCAAGAAACTAGATCAAACTCCTCTAAACCATAAAAGAAAACTCACCGGATGTTGAAAAACCATTGGTTGCTCGACAGAGAGGAAGAACTATGGCATGGGGAGGGCTCTATTACCCCTCGACTGGTCTTTTCAAATAATACAAAAATTTTGGTTTTAGTTACGTGACTTCTCTCCACGGTTATGATGAATTGGACTTTTATATATGTTGGTTTTCATGGTGTATATCACTTACTAATTTGGTAAAAATTTTGTTTATGTTTTCTCTTTAAATTTCAGAAATATGAACATGTTAGTTTAAGTTAGTTTCAAAAGCATATGATGGTAGGAGCCAGGTTGATGGTATTGGAGAGGAGATAGTGCATTCCATGGTAGTAGTGGTGGCTGTCGCTAAAAGGCGCAAGCAATTAGGAAACCAATCTAATTAGAACTGGTTTGGGTCAACTAAAATGGTTGGATCCTATTTGTGCTTGGCGCGTGAGGTGGAGAGAACTCTCGATAATAAGAATCCGTATCCTCTCCTGACTCTACCAAACGAAGGAAGCCTAGGGCGGATTCCAATAGATCCCTAGACTTTCCAAAAAAAAAGATGCTCTCTTCTCCTTTATCACTCCATTGTCAAGAATTTCTCCAATTGCCATCAATTTTTGCCATGATATTTCTAGATGTTCTGTTGACTTTCTTGCAATTAAGTTAATTGATCTCAAATCTCTCTTCCACCTTCTTCACGGTTCTTGGGCCAACATTGCCAGCTAGATTTGAGTTGGTTGATAACAGATTTCATTAAGCAAGGCCTCCCTTCTTTTGTTTCTTTATTTCCTTTTTTTTTTCTAGTTGAGCCTTCATCCACTATTGGCCGCCTTGGAGGCCGACATGGTCGGAGTCCTTGCTGGAGGTCAAGCCTCTATCCAACCCTTTAACTTCACCATTATGGTTTAGTTTATAGATGCCTCTCCTATTTTCTTCTTTTCCACTTCCCTTCCTCTTTGCAACCATTGTCACCGGTTGTTACTGATAAATACTTAAATTATATTACGTGGAGTATGATATCTTATTTAATTGATCTTTATTCATAAGAATTTGATACTTTCTAGTCTATTAGAAGATTGAGAACATGCAATCAATCTGGGTTCAGTTGGTTTAAATCCGAATGAACCCGGGAGATAACAAGATCCAAAGGCCATCAATTGAAGAGCTAATTAAGGAATAAGAAGCAAAAGCAACATGATCCAAAGGTAGGGGCAAATTAGGCCAGAACTAAATCAAATTAGGCCCAATAATGCAACCCAATCCGTCCAAGAAACTCATAGTGCCACGTTCCTGCTAATGATAAGGCTATTCACAATATAACATAGCTAGTCCAAATATCCTTTTCTTAATCATCAATTTATTAATCTCCATCATATTAGAAAAATATTGGATAATATTATTTCTTTCAAATTTTTAGTAGCCAATAATACAATCCAAATAATCCAAAAAGTCTACAACAAAAGCATATAATATGAAAAATATAAATAATCATACCATTAATTATATATTTATCAAAGTCAATTATATAAAACAAAAAATATGCGAGACATGAGTAAATGTGTGTGTGTATATATATATATATATATGTGTATATATAGGTATTCGTCTCCAAGAATTCATACTTCTATGGACAATGAACTCTGTTACCATTATTTGTTAGTCAACGCTTAGCATATCCAAATCAATCAAACTTATTTTGATTTAGGATCAGAGCATAGATCTTGTTGATTCGTTCAATTGATCGCTCTCATATATAGCTAAAACTAATAACCGGGAGAAATCATAAAGTGGCTATGATCATGGAGGAAAGATTATGAGAAAGAAAAGACGTGATAGTTACATGAAGACTCGACCAATAGATCATGAAGGAAGATTCAATCAATTTAAATGTGACATAACAAATACCATCAATGATAGGTGTTCAATGAAAGCCATGATGGTATTATATAGCGAATCGCAAATAGAACTTATGACCTTATTGTTGGTGCAACGGTGACACAATAGTTTGAATTTCCTGTATCAATGTGGCCACTTAATTGCATGCATAAATTATGAAATTTGCTCATGATATGGATCATGAGACCACGATACTTAGTAGAGGTAAAATGCACACTAACATGAATTTGTATAATTTTGGTATTAGGCATTTCATATCTCATGAAGCTAAGTCATACGGGATTGTGTCTCATGGGGCTACTGCCCTTAATTTATATCATTCCTTGGGCATCTGGAATAGAAAATTTTTTGATAATTTATTGTTGGATTTGTGTAATTTAGATACTTTTGTGTGGTATATTAAATAGAAAATTGTTTCATGTTTTTTGATGGATTTTTGTGATTCAAGTGTTTAAAGTTTTAGAAATTGATGAGATAACTGAAAAGATTGAAGTGTCGATCAAAATCGATATATATTATTGTTTAAGAAAATAGATAGGTATTGTTTGCTTATTCAAATAGAACGGTATAAATAATTCAGTCCAACTTTTACATCAAGATGTTTGAATGCAGTTTCCTGGCTAGTTGTGGTTGTCCATCCAGAACTGGGCCTGGAGCCAATCTACTGTCTTCTTGTCTAGTTGAAAGGCCTTGGCAAGAACATCATCAGAGATTGGTGGCTTGGCTCCAAAGATTGCATTGGCTATGGTGATCACTCCAGGGTTCTGGCTGCTGAGAGCGGCAATAGCAACAGCATTCGTCATCCCGTAGTTGAATTGAAAATGGATGAGACCTTGAGGAAATACGAACACATCGCCCTTCTTAAGGACCTTGGCGAAGAGCTGGTTGTTGGGG